>SJYT01051821.1:118393-143447 GCA_006410635.1 Cephalophus harveyi | reverse complement strand
GAAAGAATACAGGGGAAAGTTAGTTCATCTTAACTATATGAGAAAATATGCTATTAGAAACAAAAAAAATCAGAATATGCTTATTATGAGCTTATTGCTTTAAAATATATAAATCTGTATAGTATACTTTAATAGTAGATATTTAAATAAGATCCATTTCTTTAATACAAAAATTATAATAAACTAATAAGTGGAATTGTCTCCAGAAGGACATCCAGATTCATATTTTCAAGAATCCTAAAATAAGTATGGCACTAATTTAATTATATTTGAATTTTAGGGAGAAGTAATTTATAACACATATGTTTTAGAGTGGAATGTATAATCGATATTTAAAACATAAATAAATAAGACCAAAATAATATTTTGTGTTTATAAAAATGAACCTCAGAAATCAAAATTCAAGCATGCTCATGCTGACTAGGTCTATGTAAACACATGTAAAAAAGTTAAGACTCAAGTAAATGGTGAATTTGTAGATTTAACTAATCCAAATGAACCAAATTTATTGTATTTTTTTAACCTTCAAAAACAACAAGTGAAGTAAAACTTTCCTGTAGACTTTATGTGAGTTTCAAACTTAGTGACCTAGTGATTGAAACTCAAAGGTTAGAAAAATCCATAATTCAGACTTCAAAGTTTTAAAGGAAACATATTCTCTCACACTTGAGTGCTTTGTCAGTGTCTAAGTCAGCAGTTGTTTTTTTTTTTTTTTTCCTCCTGCTAACACATTACACATTAGCTTTGTAAGCATGTGGAGAAGGAAATGGCAACCCACTCCAGTGCCCTTGCCTGGAGAATCCCATGGACAGAGGAGCCTGGTAGGCAACAGTCCATGGTGTCGCAAGGAGTCAGACACGACTGAACAACTTCACCTTCACTTTCTTGAAGCATGAGACTTGCCCATGGATATAGCTGGATTTAGAGGTTCTGAAAAATCAAAAAATGATTTTACATGAAGGTATAGAACTGAATAGATGGGGAAACAGTGGAAAAGGTGGCTGACTTTATTTTGGGGGGCTCCAAAATCACTGCAGATGGTGATTGCAGCCATGAAATTAAAAGTTATGACCAACCTAGACAGCATATTAAACAGCAGAGACGTTACTTTGTCAATAAAGATCTGTCTAGTCAAGGCTAAGGTTTTTCCAATAGTCATGTATGGATGTGAGAGTTGGAATATAAAGAAAGCTGAGTGCCAAAGAATTGATGCTTTTGAACTGTGGTCTTGGAGAAGACTCTTGAGAGTCTCTTGGACTGCAAGGAGATCCAACCAGTCCATTCTGAATGATATCAATCCTGAGTGTTCATTGAAAGGACTGATGCTAAAGCTAAAACTCCAGTACTTTGGCCACCTAATGCGAAGAGCTGACTCATTGGAAAAGACTCTGATGCTGGGAAACATTGAAGACGAGAAGAGAAGGGGACGACAGAGGAGGAGATGGCTGGATGGCATCACCGACTCAATGGACATGGGTTTTGGGTAGACTCCAGAAGTTGGTGATGGACAGGGAGGCCTGGCGTGCTGCGGTTCATGGGGTCGCAAAGAGTCAGACACGACTGAGCAACTGAACTGAACTTAAAGAACTGAATGGGCCTCCCAAGTGGCTCAGTGGGTAAAGAATCTACCTGTAATGCAGGAGATGCAGGATAACCGGGTTCAGTCCCTGGGTCAGGAAGTTCCTCTGTAGAAGGACATGGAAACCCACTCAAGTATTCTTGGCTGGGGGATCCCATGAACAGAGGAAACTGAAGGGTCCATAGGGTCACAAAAGTCGGACATGGCTGAAGGGACTGAGCACACATGCAAATAACTAAATAGCTTGCAACTGCAACAGTTATCAATGGCATATCAGTAATGCCTTTTAGTAATGGACTATGGGTTAAGCATGGAGAAGGAAATGGCAACCTACTCCAGTTTCTTGCCTTGAGAATCCCATGGACAGAAGAGCCAGGCAGGCTTACAGTTCATGGGGTCACAAAGAGTCGGACACGACTGAATGACTGACATGCACACGTGGGGTAAGAAAGATAAGCCTGTGGTTAAGTGCAATTGTCAGCATCTGGTTCTAACTCCACTCAATTTTTTTTCCATTCAATTAAGTATCTTCAATCTAAGAGAGAATAATATCATAACTATAAACTATGTTTTAAGACCTTTACATACTAATGGTTGAAATATTTTAATTATCATGTACCTCATACAGCTATGAACCCATTTTTATGAACATACCACTAAGATTTGGAATAACAGCCTTAATATATGGAATTTATAAGTGGCCATTGGAAAACATTCATATGATATAAGGCAAATTTGATAATTCCCTTCAATATAAAAATAATTCTAATCCAAATATCCCAAATACTTTTTAAACAAAGAAGCTTGAATCATTTTCTTAATAATTTGTGTCAATTAAAATATATAGTAAGATGTGTTTGAAAGATATTCAAGTGACAAAAGAAATCCAACATGCTGAAGACTCCTCACTTATTAATGGGCTTCTCATATATGCTTTCTTTCAGAGACCATGATGGGTAACAATATTTGATGAAAGACAGCAACACTCTAAATGCTCATTTCTCATGACAGAAATAAAGGTTGCCAATAGATACTTCCTGTTTTGTAAAAACATGGAGATAATATGGTGATTTATATGATATGCAGCACACAGAGTACTTCTGCAGTTTTTTTTTTTTAATAAGAATATCCCAGAGCCATAGGTTAACATGGTATAATAATATATTGCATTGCTGCACTTTCTTCTGAATTATCTTCCCCTTTAAAATAAATCACTAAAATCTAATTGATGATTTTTTCTCTCTTGTTCTGAAAAGATCTTACTATTTCTGAGCTAATCTTCCTTTAAAATATTATTCTACAATTCAAATAGCGTCAGCAGCTCCCCATTTTCCAGAACTAGACTAAATCCCATTGTTTGTTTTCCATCTTACCTTCCACCATTATTCATTTATAGTGCTTCTTTGAAAAGCTCTCTATTCAACTTAGATAGGTTACTTTTGGTCTGCTTTTGGGCTTCCCTGGTGGCTCAGATGGTAAAAAAATTGCCTGCAATGCAGGAGACCCGGGATTGACCCTTGGGTTGGGAAAATCCCCTGGAGCAGGGAATGGCTACCCACTCCAGTATCCTTGCCTGGAGAATTCCATGGACTAAGGAGACTGGTGCCAGGCTACAGTCCATGGTCCATGGGATTTCAAAACGTCGGACACCACTGAGTGACTAACACTTTCACTTTGGTTGGCTTAACACTAGGCTCATTTCCTACTCATTGCCTTCCATCTTTCCCTGTAGGAATGATTTTTCCAAAATAATTCCCATCCAATGATTCCCAATTCTTCTAAGGCCCCATTGAAATTTCCTATTCTCTTAAGTCTTTCCTAATTTCTGTATCTTTGTATCACACTCCACATCTCTGAATAACAGTATGTCTGACTTACTCTATCAATGTATTATGACAAAATGTCTACTCCCTTACATATGTAGCTAAAACATTCTAAGGTAAGTATCAGATTTTATCTATGTCCTCAGAAATGGCTCCCATACCTTGTGATGTTAAGTATGTTAGGGCTTCCCTGGTGGAAAGTATTTTAGAGGTGCTTAATATATTTTTGATTGATTGATGGAACACCAATCAAGGTTACTAAGCAACCACAGTAAGAAAACTATTGATGAATAATCACCTCTTGATTATTTGAGCTTAAAGTATATGAATTTCAAGATCATTTTTTCACACATGAACTCTTTCTATTTTTAACTAAAAAAACACAAAAACAATAGGTTTTCATAAAGTTAGGTCTTACACCAGATTTTGATTTGGGCACAATAAAGATGCTTGAGAGTCCCTTGGACTGCAAGGAGATCCAACCAGTCCATTCCGAAGGAAATCAGCCCTGGGATTTCTTTGGAAGGAATGATGCTGAAGCTGAAACTCCAGTACTTCGGCCACCTCATGCGAAGAGTTGACTCATTGGAAAAGACTCTGATGCTGGGAGGAATTGGGGGCAGGAGGAGAAGGGGATGACAGAGGATGAGATGGCTGGATGGCATCACTGACTCGATGGATGTGAGTCTGAGTCAACTCCGGGAGCTGGTGATGGACAGGGAGGCCTGGAGTGCTGCAATTCATGGGGGTGCAAAGAGTCGGACACGACTGAGCGACTGAACTAACTAAAGATGCAAGGAAGTAAAATATTAGAAATATTTGGTAGTAGTGAGTAATTTGTCTATGGTGCGGCTTTCCTCCATCATCAGTACAGAAAAGGCTAGTTGGCTTTACAACAGAATGTCAGTTTAGACCCATATTTTAAGATTTGTATTACTTTACAGTCTTTTTTGTAAATCACATATGAAATAGATATATTTTTAAACATGCCATCATACCATATGGCAAGCTTACTGTTTCTGTCCATGATATGAATAAGCATAAATACTTCTCTTATCATATGCTGTGGATAAAAACTGTCCTTTTTGCACTGACACACACATTTTTTTTTTTTTTACTGACTCACCCATAATAAAGCAGAAGATGCTAATAAAGCAAGATTGACAGTGATTTACAAATCTAGCTACAAAGCAGGATGAAAGCATGCCTTAAAAACAAACATGAGATTAAAATACCATGATGTGTGCTTTTGGAAATTTTAAAGGGAAATGGGCATGCATACACCCACATAAACACACACACACATGCAACATGCTTATTTTTTTTTAAGAGTTAAAATCTTATTATAAGGGTATTGCTAGTGATTTGAAATCTATGGGAGGAGGCAAGATTCTAAGGAGTAGCAACTGTGGAAGGTTTAGTATTAGAAGATGGAGGACATGCAGTGTCACTCAGTCAGGATAACGGGTTTGGCAGGCAACAGTTGTGGCTGTTCCAACTCCCCTCTCCCAGCAGGTGCTGCTATGGCACAAGAATTGTCTCCGAGGGCTTCAGTGGAACACAAAGTATAAGATGAAATAGCAACACAGAAAATCATTCCCTGAGTGGCATTCATATTTTCTCTGCTAAACAAGATACAGGGCCAGTTGCAAATAAACACAGGTTCTATCTTTGCTGCCTCAGAAACAGATAAGTAAATGGGGCCTTAAGCTGGGGATGCTTATGAAGCATTTGCTTAGATTTAGTTTTCAAGTATCTTGAATTGTTATGATCGTCACATAATCTGGTTTTCTAACTTGAGCTTGTAATAAAATATTTTATAGAATCATTAACAGAAGTCTATGTCAAGAAGACAATGTTTTGCTGATATTCTGGGGTAAAGATGTGAAAGCATATCTTTTTTTTTTTTTTCCTGGGTTTCACTTCTCTTTCCTGACTTATTGTATGTTTCTCATATACTGAAATATAGAAGTGAATGATGGTCACTGCCTGAATATGTAAAGTATTGCAAGTGAAACACTTGTTTTCTTTGGAACAACAACAAAAATGAGACCAAGATCATTCTGCTTGCCAGTAACTCAAATTAGGTTAACCTTTTAGCAAGCTAGGAATCTGAACTAGACTGAGAATGTTGGAAGATACGGACCAGAAAAGAAGCACTTGCTTTTATTCTTTAATAAGAAAGGAGATATTATAATAGTCAAAACAGCAAATAAAATGCTAAGATTTTAATTATTTAGAAAAGAAAGAATCATGGTTTTGCATTGTAGACTTTGCCATTTGATTTTGGAATACATTCTTAAAAAAATGTAGTTACGTTACACATCATTTTAATGTGCATTTCTCGCCTTACATTGTTTTACTTATTGTTTATTTTATATTTATTTTAGACTAGGGAAATGATGCTAAACAAAAGCAAATTCAAGTGATTTTCTTATGTGAGTTTGAAATGGGTCATAAAGCAGCAGAGACAACTCACAATATCAACAATGCATTTGGCCCAGGGACTGCTATTGAACATATAGTGCAAGGGTGGTTCAAAAAGTTTTGCAAAGGAGATGAGAGCCTTAAAGATGATAGTCATGGTGGGTGGCCATCAGAAGTTGACAATGACCAATTGAGAGGATCACTGAAGCTGATCCTCTTAAAACTATACAAGAAGCTGTCAAAGAACTCAACCTCAACCATTCTATGGTCATTTGGCATTTGAAACAAATTGTAAAGGTAAAAAAACTCGATAAGGGGGTGCCTCTGAGCTGACCACAAATCAAAAAATTGTCTATTTGAAATGTCATCTTCTCTTCTTCCATGCAACAACAAACCATTTCTCAATTGGATTGTGACAAGTGACAATAAGTTGATTTTGTATGACAACCAGTGATGACCAGCTATGTGGTTGGACTGAGAAGAGCTCCAAAAGCACTTCCCAAAGTCAAAGTTGCACCAAGAGAATGCCACGATCACTGTTTGGTGGTCTGCTGCCATCGACTACAGCTTTCTGAATCCTGGCAAAACCATTACATCTGAGAAGTGTGCTCAGCAAATTAATTAGATGCACCGAAAACTGCAATACCTGAAGCCAGCATTGGTCAACAGAAAGGGTCCAATTCTTCGGCACAACACCTTACCACACATAGCACATCCAACACTTCTAAAGTTGAATGAATTTGACTATAAAGTGTTGCCTCATTTGCCATATTCACCTGATCTCTTACGAATTGACTACCATTACTTCAAACATCTAGAAAACTTTTTGTAGGGAAAATGCTTCCACAACCAACAGGAGGCAGACAACACTTTCCAAGAGTTCATCGAATCTCAAAGCACAGATTTTTACGCTACAGGAAAAAACAAACTTATTTCTCATTGATAAAAATGTATTGATGGTAATGGTTTCTCTTTTGATCAATAAAGATGTGTTTGAGCCTAGTTTTAATGACTTAAAATTCACAGTCTAAAACAGTAATTACTTTATTAGTAATTTACTTATTATTTAACAACCTAAAAACTAAGATATGACCAGGTCATTTGATGAAAATGTAATCAATCTATAACTATTTCTGGGAAATAAAGGGCCAACTCCTCAATTCTCTACGGTTAATCAAGTTCAACATCATATTTGGTATATGTTATTTTTTAATACTGCAGAATAAAGCTGGAAAATATAGTTATTTAGGGATAAGAAATTGATTAAGAATTTAAATTTTAAAAGTTGAATATCACATTCTAAACATATACAAACTAAAAGTGTCAAGCAGGAGAGTCCTAGAGCCTAAAAGTTAGCTCAGATAGTCCCAAATTCAGAGAATGCTGATATTCCATAATACAGTTGTGCTCTTGCCTACTTACTCTAAAAATATTGTGCCATGATTTGTCCAAATACATTTAAATATGTGTATAAATGCAATTAACACTGTGGAGTAACAAAGGCAGATCTGCATATATGAAAACATGCACTAGGCAGGACTTATTACCAATTCATTTTAATACACATTTGTCAGCCCCTCAAATAGGTACATATGCTTAAGACTGGGGCAAGAGAGATAAATTAGACCTTTAACTACTTTCAGAACTTACAGTGTGCATGATGAAAGCTGATAAATAAGGAGAATTCTCAGTAACTGATCATTGTTCATAATCATTTTTATGTCAGAAGGCCTTTTTAAATTGAGATGCAGAGTTCGGAACAGTTGTAAGTATACAAGATCAGAAATTTTACCTGAACTCAGTGACTACCACTTACTAACTGTACAATCTTGGTTTGTCTTTGTTTTCTCATCAGCAAACAAGACTGATGAAAGAATTTAATGAGAATTTAAAAATAAAATGGTATAAGTTGCATTAGAGCATCTTGTGAAGTGAAACATATTTCAAGTTGCATAATATACTTTTAAAGAGCAAGGCTCAGGTCTGGTAGCCTGGATTCAGCTCTACCACCTACTAGCTGAATAACCTTGGGAAATTTACCTAACCAGTATCTTAGTTTAACTAAAGTGAGCATAATATTGCTTACTTCAATTTTATTTTTTTTAGTATTAAACAGTATAATATACCTAAAATCTTGACCATAAGGTCTATCATATAATAAATCCTCAAAATTCTCACATCTTTGTCTTTTATTAGGGTGGTATCAACATCTATGAGGGTTTCCCTGGTGGCTTAGCAGTAAAGAATCTGCCTGCAAATGAAAGAGATGTGTGAGGAGATGCTGGTTCAATCCCTTGGTGAGGAAGGTGCCCCGGAGAAGGAAATGGCCACCCACTCCAGTATTCTTGCCTGGAAAATCCCATGGACAGAGGTGCCTTGTGGGCTATAGTCCATAGGGTCACAAAGAGTCACACAACTTAGCAACTAAACCACCACAAACATTAATAACTATGACTGTATTTTATTGTTCTGCATATATGTCTATATTAGGGCCAAGATTTTGTTTTATTCATACTTGTGATGTCTAAGCGTCTGCCTCTGATGTGGGAGACCTGGGTTCGATCCCTGGGTCGGGAAGATCCCTGGAGAAGGAAATGGCAATCCACTCCAGTATTCTTGCCTGGAGAATCCCATGGACAGAGAAGCCTATTAGGTTACAGTCCATGGGGTCGCAAAGAGTCGGACACGACTGAGCGACCTCACCTTCACCTTCAATATATATGAAACTCCAATACTTTGGCCACCTGATGCAAAGAACTGACTCATTGGAAAAGACCCTGATGCTGGGAAGGACTGAAGGCAGGAAGAGAAGGGGATAACAGAGGATGAGATGGTTGGATGGCATTACTGACTGGATGCACAAGAGTTTGAGCAGGCTCTGGGAGTTGGTGATGGACAGGGAAGTCTGGCGTGCTGCAGTCCATGTGGTTTCAAAGAGTCAGACATGACTGAGCAACTGAACTGACTGGTAATATGTGTGTGTGTGTGTATATATATAATTATATATTATATTTTATATAAATTATTTATTTATATTATATAAATTTGTGTATTATTTATATTTCATTTTAAGATTTTATATCATTTATTTTATATTTATATAAATTTATTTATAAATTATATATTTTATATAAATTTATATTATATATATTTATAAATATATATTAAATATTATATAAATTATAATTATACATTGCATATATAGTATATATATTATCATTGCCATTTTTAGCTTTCTTGGCAATATGTGGTTCATTTCAGATGATGACATTATTTGAAGAAGATAACATTTTGGAAAGGATAGGAATGAACTTTTTTAATTTGAATAGTCAGAGACATGCCCCAAAGCCATCCAAAAAAAGCAGGTTGCAGATTTCTGCCATTAGATACAACAACTTGATCGGTATGTTTGGACAATATTATAAAATAGCACATAATGCAGATATTCTAGGTCTCAGTCCATTTCTATGAAGTAATGAGGTTTGGACATTCATAAATACATATATTCCTCCCTTATGAGGATGACAAAATGTCAGCACTGTCCATTTTCACAAAGGTCAGGGTGTTGCCATGAAAACCAGAGACAAATAAGTAAAAATAAACTGTCTGATCATGTTAATTATGTGATTGCTTCTTTGGATGAGGAATTCTAAATTAAAAAGAGGATAAGCTATAAACTATAAATTAAATGTACTTAATTAAAGCATAGGAAAAAAAAGATGCTTTAAAGAAATTCACAATTTATTTTATTTTCAAGAGCAACTGTTGGTCACAGAGGTAAACTCCTCAATGACAAATGGCTAGAAAAATCAATTTACTTCTATAATAAAAAGGCCATTTGTCTCCTTGTAGAATCCATGTGACATTGTTTGGCCTTTTATAAATGATCAGTCTGAATAATGTCTATGGTTTACAAATTCCCTAACTACATCACTGATTATGTACCAATGAATATGCCTTATCCTGTGGAAATAGACACTCTCACCATTTTAACAAACATTTTAACCTAAATAAAGCTGGCTCTTTCATGCTTTGTCAAGAGCATAGCGAAAACCAGTCGACCCCATGAATAGTAGCCGCACCAAGCTCCTCCGTCCATGGGATTTTCAAGGTAAGAGTACTGGAGTGGGTTGCCATTTCCTTCTCCAATTAGTAGATAACTGGTCAATTAAAACATAGGATTTTTCTTATAACACATTTATTAAGAAAATTTCTACACATGCACGATTGCATTTTATGATTCAACCTGCCACTCTGTAGAAGTATAGGATGCTACAACAAAAATATGGGCCTAATTTTGGAGCTACATAAAAACTCATATAATGTCATTGATAGGAAGGATATATAACTCATTCTCAGCTAACAAATGTGTGAATAGAGTTTAGTACCATTTTATTAATGTAGTTTTACATTGCATTTTATTCCTAAGCAAGGATATTTCCATTTAAATGTCAACTAAATATATTCTGTTTACAAGTATTATTTAGACAGTCTCGGTAAAAGTGGACTACTTATGTTTCATTTATAGTGCACTGTTATTCACACTAAATGCATTTTAGAGTGCAGACATTTGAGCTGCTTGTCATTTTATTATTTCTAGTTTGCATATTTTAATTACCAATATATTTCATATTGTGCATGGAACCTCTTTTTAAAGTGCAGTCATATGCTTCTCAGTTCACATCTTTCTAATCTCATCATTATTACTGATAGAATATCCCTAAAATTTGGGAAACTCTGATTTATTTACCTGATTTATTTATGTACTTGAAAGAAACCTGGTATCCTCAGTTCTTCATTCCCGTGGAGATTATCATCTTGTTCTCTTTTCCAAAACTCTCATTTCTGAGCCTAGGCTGTCACTTAGGTTGACTTTCACTTAACTGGACTGCTCAGGTTCTAATTCTTTAGTCAAAGAGGTAAGAAGGCAGGCATGACATGATTTGGGTTTTCTGAGATGGAGTCACTTATCAAAAATAAATTTCTCATAGTTTATCTCTTGAGCCTGAAATTATATTACCTGTGCTCGTTCCATTGAGAAGCTGTGTGTCTTTTGTAAAGAGCCTCAGTTTTGCAGTTAGAATTGACCTGTGTTCAACATTTTGAAATGCTTCAGCATCTGCTAATACTTCGCTTCTTTAATTGGGTGTGTACACTTAGTTACATGCTTACAATTCAAGCATTATTCCATTTTTGTTATGCTGCTATAAAAGTTAAAAAAATATTTCATTGACAATGTTATCTACACTGACACGCTGAAAGTTTTAATGTATAGTCTCAGGTTACTTTAACACATAATTTGTGCCACTCAGGAGCACACACCCCTAGATGTGGTTAGGCAGGATTTTAAAGATACAAACCCTGGGTCCTCTCTTCTCAGGAAGCTAGGACAAGACAAGTATCATCATGTTCAGTTGCACTAGAGGATTTTTAACCTAGCATAATGCTGAAAGTGGTCTTTTTGGGTGAAAAGAACACTGCTCAATCTATACACCTAGGTGAGAATAGGGTAAGGCTTCATCTCATTTTAGTGAGAGGGATATGAGATAGGCAAACAGAACCTGACATCCTAACACTCTTTGAAGTGATGTTCTCAGAGTAGGGGAGAGTCTTGTGCTCTGCCATCAATCCAACACATGACCCAACTAGACTGTTACATGAATTCGTCTTAGAATATTTTAATACCTGCCAACAGTAATCCTTTCATGCAAGGTCCTTGTTAGATGGTATAACTAAATATAAGAATCACCTGAGATAATAAAGGGAAATACCCATTTAATGTAAGCTGCTGCAAGCTTATCCTGAATTTGGAATCTAAGATCATAAACTTGAATTAGGATGTGATCATAGGAAGTGAACAAGTACCTCTAAACTTTGGGATCTCATTTTCCACTCTATAAAATGAAAGGTACCAGCAAATTTATAAATGTCCTCAGTATTTAAAAACAATTCCAATAACTGAGACATTTAGAAATATTTAAACTTGTTTTACAAAATAGGTATCTAGGAACCTGAACAAATTATCTATTGCTTTTATTTAAAAATAGATATTCAGAGATCATAAATATCCTTAAATTGTGCCACCAAAATCCTAATTGTAATGATTTACTAAATTTATTTAATCTGTGGCCTAACCTCATTGATATCTCACAATGAAGGATGAAAACTTAAGACTATGAAAACTAATGAGGCCCTTTTCACATTAAAATTTAAGCTGATTTAGAGGGCAAAATCCTTTGCACTAATAGTAGTTTTAACTTTTATTTTGGAGTTATTGAAAGAAATAGCTTAGATTGAAGATATTCCAAACTGTAAAACGAAACCTAGACAATACAAACAAATTATGTCACTATAACAATTTTCTATCTAATGCCAGAGATCTAGGATTCTAGATTTATTGCTATTACATAAAGTAAAATAGTGATCAGACTGTTAGTCTATGGATCTAGTTTCTGTGGATACTTCTATTTATTTCTCTGTTCTTCAATTGATAATGGTCACTTGGTAGTGTCATTTAAAAAGAACATAAAAATCCCAAGTGTTATCATAATTCTATCAGTAGTGAATCTCCCCACACCTCTATTTTCTCCTCTAGTCAAGAGATGCAGAGTGAGTCCTGGTATTGTAGCTTTAATAATATATCCTGATTTACATCCATTCGGTACTATAAATTTGATGGAGACACTTATTTTTCATCAGTTAATGAATATAATTTTCACAATTCTATCTTTAACTTGCATAAAGTATTGGTAGTTATAATTTTAAGTGCAAATTATGAAACCAACTAATGGTGTTCAGCCCTATAGATTCGAGGAATTTCTATACAGTCATTTAAAATTTAAATAGTTTCCATGTCCCATTGCTTGAATTTATAAATGGATGAAGGGTGTAGGAAACATAAATTGAGCATTTATTCCTATTTCTCATTGACTTGTTCTTATCTCAGTGTAATCTTGGAATTTCAAAAAGTGTTTAATTCTGCCAAGTGAAGGAAGTCCTCAACGCATGACACAGTAATTAGATAATAGCTAATTAACCACTGTTAAACTAGAAGTTGTAAGGTAGAACGGGGCTTCCCTTGTGGATCAGCAGTAAAATAATTTGCCTGCAAAGAAGGAGACACAGCAGACACTGGTTGGATCTCAGGTTCAGGAAGATTCCCTGGAAGAGGCATGACAATGCACTCCAGCATTCTTGCCTGGAAAATTCCATAGACAGAGGAGCCTGGTGGCCTATGGTCCATGGGGTCGCAAAGAGTTGGACACGACTGAAGTGAATGGCATGTACATAAGATAGAACCTTTGTTCTTAAATTTGAGGAAAAAAAACTGTTGGATGTTTTAAGATGATAATTAGAAGAAAGTTGCAAATCTGATGTTATTTTCATCATTAGTTAGATTCAATTTTTTGAGAAAACCCTACTATAAAAACATGATTAATATTTAATCAACTACTGTAGGAAACAATTTAATGCAGCCAATCTTTGCATTTATGCTCTCCTCAAAGTAAGCAGTATCAACATTGATAAAATTTATGTTTCTCAAAGCAATTTTCAACTTCCCGGCAAGGCCAACTAAAAATGTTTCAAATATTCCTTCTCACTTCTTTAAATGATCTCACTGAAAACAGAATTAGTGTAATTGTTGCTGCGGCTGCTGCTGCTGCTAAGTCGCTTCAGTCGTGTCCGACTCTGTGCAACCCCATATATGGCAGCCCACCAGGCTCCCCCGTCCCTGGGATTCTCCAGGCAAGAACACTGGAGTGGGTTGCCATTTCCTTCTCCAATGCATGAAACTGAAAAGTGAAAGTGAAGTCGCTCTTCGCGACTACCTGGACTGCAGCCCACCAGGCTCTTCCATCCATGGGATTTTCCAGGCAAGAGTAATGGAGTGGGGTGCCATTGCCTTCTCCAGTGTAATTGTTACTGTCTATAAATCTCTCATTCTCTCCCTTATTTTCTGTCTCCTTTGCTCCCACCTTCCCTCCTTCCGTTCCCAATCCTTTCACTTGAAGAAAAATTAGAGCTTGCTTCTATTATCAAAATCTATGCATCAATATTAAAGTACTTGAAACAAATATAATCTTTCACATGCCTCTTCATGCTGATGAAAATGTACTGAAGGCTCTAAAGCTGTTGTACATGAAGGATGCCACTGGATATTCCTGTCTTTCACACAAACTAAGGCTTTTTTTTTTCCTTGATTTCCACTGACTATTCTTTTTTTTTTTTTTCTGCATGGTTTCTGCTTTTTCCACCATATTCTTGGACATTATTTTGTTTGTTTTGCTTCATATTCCCTTCTTGGATAAGATGATCTACTTCTAAATAATGAAATTGCTTGTGAAGTCCATGTTCTACTTCTGAATATTCTTTCAACCATCAAACCCTACTTTCTAATTGGTCACCAGAAACTTGAGGATGTCTTATCAACCCTTCAGGTACAACTACTCCCAAACTGATTTATCCTTTCAGACTTTTTCCTTAAATCCCTCATTCAGACCTAACATCCTTCCCTCAGAATGTGGGATTACCATATGCTGAAATGAAGTTGAACACTTTGGAACCATAAAAAGAACAACATACTTTGGAAGGAATGGAAGAACTCATCTAAGCAAATGGCTTTCAACTATGTGTGCTTACTACTGTGTGCACACATATATGTTTGTGAACTTGAGTCAGAATTCTCTGTCCAAATATAATCTTAGACAGAAGTTCTATATAAGAAAGAGAGATAGGCTTTGTTCTATTTGAAATTGGAAGGTAAATAAATAAAAAAAGGTAAAACTCTCAACTGGTTACTACCCTTCCTCCTGCAGTTTAGCAGCCCCCAAGGATAGTTTTTAGAAATCTCTAGTTATCATTGGAACACCATTTAGAAATCAGTTATCCAGCTGATCCTTTTATTCTACAGATGGAAGTTTTGGGGTCTAGCCAGACCCAAGCTCACAATGCTATTAAGTAGAAAATTTGGGCCTGGACCCAAGTCCCAAGCTCTACACACGCTAAGCTGCCTGATGTCAGTCAGACGCTTCTCAAATTGACTTGAGTGCATTGGTCACTGACTTAACTGCCCTGTAACGAGGCTGTGAGTGTCCCTCAGCACCTCATTTGATTTCTATCAAACTCTTCAGCTGAATAAACTTCAGCCCCAACCACCCGCAAATACCACACACATGCTCTGATAGGTAGGCTTTTTTTAAATCATATTCCATTTTTCACTCTATTTCTTCAAAGTATCCTAAAGCTGTGGTGAAAAAGAATTGAAGATGGAAAGAGGCTAACTCACTTCTCAGATATAGTTTGTGAGTGAGTCTCATGCTGTTTCTACCAGCTAAGCTTTTTGGCAACCCACTCCAGTATCCCTGCCTGGAATACTACATGGACAGAGGAGCCTGGTGGGCTACAGTCCATGGTGTCACAAAGAGTTGAACATGACTGAGTGGCTAAGTATACACACACACACACACACGCGCGCGTGCACGCACGCTTTCTATATTTTCTCTCACATGACACATCCGTTTAAGAAATGTGTATCTCCAATGCCTTAATTTACTTCCTAACAAAATTTTTCTGCCTTCTCTTTCACATTATTGCTAAATGACTCACTGAACACCCCGCCATGATGCAAGGGTAGTCTACACTATTGGAGAAACAGAAGAAAAGTTTTCTTTCCCCAGTTGATTGAGTGTGAAGCTTCTGAAATGTTTCTTGAATGCTCTTCTGATTCTTCACCATCTTGCCTCTAATTATCTCATTTTGGAACACTGCAAATTCATCCAATGAATAAACCCTCCAAACACCAATCCGATCATGCTGCTACAATGATAAAATTCTGTGGTCATCCTTGACTGTGTGAAGGAGATCCAATTACATTCATTTTCTTTAAAGATCTAGTGCCATATTATCCCCATTCTTAATCCAGCTCAGACACCACCTGCTTTATGTAACTCTTGCGGAATAGACTGAATATTTTCATCCTGTATTCTTCTATATCACTCTAATAATTTATAGAGCAAGTGCAAGACTCTCTGCTAATTAAAATTTTTGAGTTTTTGGGATATAAAACCCATGAATAAGATCCTACACATCTTTATTTCTTCCTGTATCCCTCTTCCTACAGTGGTTGTTTAATAAATATTTTTGGGGATTGAAAATGCACTACATTTAATGAATTAATCCCTGAATTGTGGATGATAGCTCTATTTAATTTCCCTTTGCCATATTAGAACACTTGGCATTATTCCTACTTGAATTGTCAGTTAACCTTTGTCTCTCAAAGTTAAATCTTCCTCCACTAAGAATAGATTATCTAAGGCTGAGGGCTTGTGAAACAAAGGTCAGATATACCAAAAGAAAGGAAAAAATACCAATGACTTAAGTTGTAAATACTGTGTTCATCTCTTGTCATGGGTTTCCTATTTTTTATAAAAAAAAAAAATCAGAAGTTTCAGGAAGCTTCAATAAAGTGCTGTCAATTGATTTAACACATCTTTACACCTTTATTTTGTGCAATTTTAGCAATTTCTCTCCTAGGTCATTCAGCATATTTTAATGTGGCATTTGCTAAGCTTTCTGTAGGTATCTTACTCTAAAAATATTCAAGCATGGATTTTTTTCTTTGACTGTTTGAATGGCTGATATCAATAGGGAACTGGACTTTAGCTCCAAAGAGTTAATGCTACCTGAAGCTAAATGATAGTATCAATAATAATACAAAAATAATATCTCATGTGGATAACTGACATTTTCTCAAACTTATTTAGTGTCAGTATACCATTTTTGGACTTCCCTGTGGCTCAGATGGTAAAGCGTCTGCCTACAATGTGGGAGACCTGGATTCAATCCCTGGGTTGGAGATTGGGGTTGGAGAAAGCAATGGCAACCCACTCCAGTATTCTCGCCTGGAAAATCCCATGGATGGAGGAGCCTGGTAGGCTACAGTCCATGGGATCACAAAGAGTTGGAAACGACTGAGTGTCTTCATTTCACACCATTTTTAGAAAACTGCTGTTTTTTCTTTTATTATTTTAAACATATAGTCTGAATAAAAATTGTACTGCTCATTTAAACACAGATTCCAGACAATTACCCTAACTACTCCCAACACTTCCAGACTGTTGTGTTTACATGTCTCCTATGTAGAAAATCTCCACCAGACACAGAACATGAGCAGAGCAGAATAAATAATTCTCAATCATTAAATGAATTTTATATAAAACACATTTAATTTACAGAGTAAAACTTATTTTCTGATAGGCAACATTAAGCATAAAATTTTCTTCTTGTTAAACTTTTATATACCTAAACATGAGTTTTATAACCATGCCTGCCATGTAGGCTGACATTAATACCACCATTTACTGTAAAAGCACAAATGAATGGAATTAGGTATCTCTATGAATATGCCACAGATGAATATTTCCTAAGGAATGTTCTCTATATATGGTCAATAAAAATAGTATTTAATAGCTCATTTTTTCCTCTGGTAAGTTCATTAAGCACTATAGGAATTTGAGTGTATAAGAAGCACAGTAAACATGTGCCATGCTTAATTCCAGTCCCAATGCTGGTAAAGAGACATTTTCAATTATGAAAAGAAAGTGGGAGGCTGTAGAAGAGATAATTTGAAGTTTTTAGGGGGACAGTTTCCCTATTGACACCTGATCAAAATACTCACCTTTTTGGGCCTTATCAAGGACAGATATTATATCCCTTACAATCAACATAAGAGTCAACTGAAAGAGGAATTTTCAACACCTAAAGAGTAAATACAATCTGTGTGAAACTTTGCCTAAAGCCAATGTGAAAAGCAGCCAATCATCCATTCAGATGTCCCCATAAGCAGGAGAAGCTATAAAGTTCAGAGTATGTCTCACTGTTTTAAAGTTTGTTTTTTATTCTTTCCCCAGCCATTCAAAATTAAATATATAGAAATTGATTGGAAAAAAAAAAGGTAAAGGAGTTCACAAACAGAATGGAAGCAGCAGCAGAAAATCTTGCATGCTAGGAATGAGACAAGCGATTGCAAAGTAATCTCAGGAACCCTTGAAAACTGCGCAGCCTAGCAGAGAATAATTCATTTAACAAGGAGCCAGTAAAATATAGTTGACCTTGAACTATATGGATTCAAACTACATGGATTATCAATAGACAAACACTATAGCACTGCATGATCTTGGGTTGGTTGAATCTGAGGATGTGGAACCTCAGATATGAAGGAACCTAGAATATGGAGGGCCCTACTACAACCTTCTACTCTGATTTTCCACAGCTCAGAAGTCAGCATCCTTAGCATTCATGTTGTTCAAGGGTCAACTGCATACATGGACATGAGAAATAAGGAATAACCAAGATTTTTGCCTCAGTCATTAGAAAATATATTACTGTTTGTATACACAAATAAATTATATGTAGATTTAACTTAATTTCATACAAAGTTCACAAAATTCAGGTTTGTTATGATTTTCTTTCTTAATAAACAGGGTTTCAGAAGTCTAGGTTTGAGGTTAGCACACTATGGCCTATGGGCAAAATGTGGTCCACTACTTGTTTTTCTAAATAAAGTTTCATTAGAAAAAAGCAGTACCCAATTATTTTATTGCCATGGCAGTTTTCCTAGTGTATTAGCAAAGTAGAATAGTTGCAACAGAAACCATGTAGCCTGAAAAACTGAAAATATTTACTATTAGACTCTACAGAAAAAGATTTCTAACCTCTGTTCTCCATCAGTTATCTCCATTTGGAGGTCATGTGTTGAAACTCACAGATTGGAGTCAAGGAAAAAAATGATTTCTGTGTCCAGTAATTTAGGAACCAATTACATAACTTTTTGGCTACATGGAAGCTTCCTCTGGTCAAATCACTGTCAACTCTTACATGTGTTAGTCTTACTTACGACTTCCTCCTGTATAAAGCAATCTATCACTCACTATTGTCATTCTCTAAAACTTTAGTTCTAATAAACACAATTTCATGAGTCTCTACACCTCTATAACTTGAAAATGGCAAAGAAGCAAATCCAATAAGATAATCATTTGTCTTTTGCTCTCATGCTCATTAACTATTCTTATTAGTTGCATACCATAGTGCTATATTATCAAGAACTTTCCTTTCACAGATGAGAATACTTGCACAGACACTTAACTATCATAATTATAGTATCTAGTCAGGTAGATACTGAAAGAGAAAATTTCAAACTAACTTTCTCAATTTGTTACCTTCTCTTTGCACCTATATTTATATTGCTAGTTCCAGTTTAATCCTCTCAATCTTGCTCCATTTTCTGCTTTATAAAATGCTCCTCTACCTTAACAGGGAAGAAAAAAAAAATATCAAATTTGTATCGAGTCTTCTGTTATATCTGCCCACCAGATGTCTCACCATGGAATTCCACAGGTCACCAGGCTCACTGTTTGTATTTTCAAGGCATAATGCAGGCTTCAAAGTTTAGTATAAACCTACAAGTTTTCAGGTCATGCAAAGGAACACATGCAAGCTCAGGAGCACCAAAGGACTTGATGCAGAACAATACTACAGGAGACAATGGAATGTTATTCAGCAAGCCCTCTGAAAATTGAAAATCTATAACATTTATATTTACATAAATGTTACATCTATTTCTGCTTTATGGACTATGCCAAAGCCTTTGACTGTGTGGATCACAATAAACTGTGAAAGATTCTACAAGAGACGGGAATACCAGACCACCGGCCCTGCCTCTTGAGAAACCTGTATGAAGGTCAGGAAGCAACAGTTAGAACTGGGCATGGAACAACAGACTGGTTCCAAATAGGAAAAGGAGTACGTCAAGGCTGTATATTGTCACTCTGCTTATTTAACTTATATGCAGAGTACATCATGAGAAATGCTGGGCTGGAGGAAGCACAAGCTGGAATCAAGATTGCCGGGAGAAATATCAATAACCTCAGATATGCAGATGACACCACCCTTATGGCAGAAAGTGAAGAGGAACTAAAAAGCCTCTTGATGAAAGTGAAAGAGGAAAGTGAAAAAGTTGGCTTAAAGCTCAACATTCAGAAAACTAAGATCATGGCATCCAGTCTCATCACTTGACGGCAGATAGATGAGAAACAGTGGAACCAGTGTCAGACTTTATTTTTGGGGACTCCAAAACCACTGCAGATGGTTACTGCAGCCATGAGATTAAAAGACACTTACTCCTTGGAAGGAAAGTTATGACCAACTTAGACAGCATATTAAAAAGCAGAGACATTACTTTGCTGACTAAGGTCTGTCTAATCAAGGCTATGGTTTTTCCAGTGGTCATGTATGGGTGTGAGAGTTGGACTGTGAAGAAAGCTGAGCACCGAAGAATTGATGCTTTTGAACTGTGGTGTTGGAGAAGACTCTTGAGAGTCCCTTGGACTGAAACGAGGTCCAACCAGTCCATCCTAAGGGAGGTCAGTCCTGGGTGTTCATTGGAAGGACTGATGCTAAAGCTGAAACTGCAATACTTTGGCCACCTCATGCGAACTGTTGACTCATTGGAAAAAGACTCTGATACTGGGAGGGATTGGGGGCAGGAGTAGAAGGGGATGACAGAGGATGAGATGGCTGGATGGCATCACCTACTCGATGGACATGAGTTTGAGTGAACTCTGGGAGTTAGTGATGGACAGGGAGGCCTGGCATGCCGCAATTCATGGGGTCACAAAGCATCAGACACGGCTGAATGACTGAACTGAATTGAACTGAAATGTATAACAGATAAGTGATAATATTTTGAGGATTATTTTAACTGTTGCCAAAATTTTAGGCTAAAATTTATGTGCATTTTCCAGCAAGCATGTGAAGGATTTTCATTTTATAAGATTTAATTGTAACAATTAATATTTAAGTATATTAATTTTTTAATTAAGAACTTGCCATTGATTACTAAATGTTTTTTTAAAACTTATTTGTAGTCTAGACACATAAAATATACTTCATTAGTGATAACAATAAAATAAAACAAACCAATAAAACTTGCTTATATTTATATCAGCTGATATTAATTCTACATAAAAAGCAAAAATCACACAGTATTTCTGGGACTTCCTTTATCCTGTATATTCTGCCAAATGTATTCTCACTTTACCGCCACCGTCACAGTGCTACTTCCATCAAGATTTAACTCAAATGTTTTCCCGTGGAATTTTCCTGGGCCAACATTTTGTCAATGTTGACAAAAACATTCACGATTCCTACAGAAATCTAATCAAGCTTTAAGTACAGTATCTATTGCACTATATCTTGTGCCTAGTTTTTAAATCATCTGACAGCTAAGTAATTTGACAGCTTAGACTGTAAGCTCCCACTGGGCAAGGCCCATTATCTGTCACCATGAGATAGACAGTCAGACACACAGAGCAGTAACACAGTAAAAGAATCTGCAAGGAACATGAGTTCTAAATTGACAGAATAACAAACACTCACAATAAAACAGTTTGCATGTTTGTAGGATCAGGAGGAAAAAATATTTCTAATAAGGAATTAAAGTAAAAAGAAGACATAATCTATTATCACATATATTATTCAATCAGATGCAGGAGGCAAACTCCAAAACACATGGAGCCTCTCTCTTTAAAGTTTTTTTAGTTAAATCATTGTCTTTTAAAAATATTAATAATTCTGTAAACTAGGATTTACCTTCCTGAGGTATTTTATATTTCAATATTAAGGTCCTCAAAAGCAGATCTGGAAATGCACTTCTGTCATTTAAAGAAACAGTTTTCAATCTATTAGGCAGAACTATTTTAACAGTACCTCATTCTCATCTTAATGAATTTCATATATGTATCTTAAAACAGTAGCAACTAAGATTCAATATAAGATTCTGTATGGAAAACAAAGGTTAGGATTTTTTCTTAATTTAAAATTTCATCCTAAATTTGCTTACATTTAACATATACACAGTTTAACAAATAAGAAACAACAATTATAAATTCCCTCAGTTCAGTTCAGTTCAGTTCATTTCAGTCGCTCAGTCGTGTCCGACTCTTTGCGACTCCATGAATCACAGCACGCCAGGCCTCCCCGTCCATCACCATTCCCTAAACTAGTATAATTAACAAACCCAAAATGGCCTCACATTATGTACTTACATCTAAACAGTAGTTTCCTTTTCTTTGACTTCACTCACCCAATTTGTGTGAATTTCCTCTGAATTCTATATGGTTCACAGAATTAATATAGTTCAGGATTTTCCTGCATGCTATCAGTTCAATTCACTTCAGTCATTCAGTCGTGCCTGACTCTTTGGGACCCAATAGACTGAAGCACGCCAGGCTTCCCTGTCCATCACTAACTCCTGGAGCTTGCTCAAACTCAGGTCCATCAAGTCAGTGATGCCATTCGTCATAGGATCCTACATGCTATAGCTTGTTCAAACTCTATTTCCCAGTAATCTCTCTCTGTTTCATATCAAAGCCCTCTTTAAGTATTTTCCCTACTTTGCAGGGATAAATACAATTTTTATTGATACCAACTGAATCACACAGTCTCTGGTCTACAGATCTTTATGCTGCAGTCTGGTATTCTACTGTACTGTGAGCAAAATGAAACATCAAATCCAGTTTCAGCATGAAAACAGAATATGAAATCTCCCTTCAGTGACTTATCCTATCAACACCATCTTCTGTGAATCTTTATCAAAGTACAATTCCCTGCACAGATTGCCCTGCAAGCATGTCACCTGTGCAGCCATGTTTAGAAAGGCCTCCTCGCTTGGTTTAATACTTTGATATTGCCATCAAGAGATTCTTATCAAGTTCTGAACAAGGGACATGCCTTAATAATTTTTTACTGGACACCACAAATTATGGAGCCAGTCCTGCCCCTGAGAGTTGTAGCACATTAAATCATAGTATAAATTGGTCTTTTGAATGACTTTTACTAAAGTCAGTAAAGAATTATATGATCAGGAGTTACAACACCAAATGTCTGTCTTGGGAAGGTAATAATAGGAGGAGGAAAGCAAACCTAAAGGGAAAGCTGCATGCACAAATTAGTTTATTGTTTTGATTTAATAATTATTTATTATCTTCTAAGTGCCTTGTAATGTTTCAAAGTCTGAGATCACAACAATCAACAATACGGACAAGTTCCCAGACTTCATGGAGTTTCCACTCAAGTGAGGGGACAGACAACCAGGTCTGTCTGTGGTGGGTAGGACAGAAAAGTGAAATGTTTTGGAAAAGGATTTAACATATATCCTTTAGAGATATCCTATGACATCCCTTATATGTGGACTCTAAAGAGAAATGATACAAATGAACTTACTTACAAAACAGAAAGAGACAGACTTAGAAAACAAACTTATGGTTGCTGGGTTGGGGGGGAGGAAGGGACAGTTAGGGATTTGTGGAAGGTCATTTGGGGAAGGTACACACTGCTGTATTAAAAATGGATAACCAGCAAGGAACTATTGTATAGCACATAGAACACTACTCAATGTCATGTTCCAACCTGGATGGGAGGGGACTTTGGGGGAGAATTGATACATATATATGTATGGCTGAGACCCTTCACTGTTCATCTGAAATTACCACAACATTGCTAAGTGGTTATACTTCAATACAAAATAAAATGTTTAAAAAAGCAAACAAACAAAAATATATCTCCTTTATTTTAGGTATTATCACCTTTGGTGACCAGAAAAAATGAAAATGGTTAAAAAGAACTTTATTACAACCATGTTTTTATTACTAAGAGGTAATTTTGAGTGTTTTCTACTTCTCTGATCATCTTTTATCATTTTCCTGGAAAAATGTTCGGAAATTTGATAAATTAATGCTGGTCATTTACAACACATAGTTTCAAACTGGCAATATTATTAGGTTATATAAAAATGAGTGTTAGGACTCATTTGGTGAATAATTATATATGCTCCTGTCTCCTCTCCATTTTCTCCTCCCTCCTCTCTCTAAATTTAATTGTATATAGACTGTGCTCTGTTTGGACAGGAACACTGATTCTTTGCATATGAGTTTGTGTCACCAGTTTCAAAAAAGAAACAAGCAAAAACCAGGCAAACAAACAAAGCAATGGTCATGATTGAATGTAGACCACTTGAAAATTGTCTCTCATAAATAAGGGCAAATTCCACGGATCTCACAAAATTGTTCTTACTCTCATAGGAATTATCATATATTGGGTGTCTCCTAGCATGTTGATATAGGCATTCAATGGCTATTTTGCTGATTGAATAAATACATAAATGAATGATGACTGAGTATATCAACAGATTTCCTTATATATCCTAAAATTAATCCATCTCCTAGGGATAGCACTAATTTTGAATAAAATAATTATTGTTGTGGTTTTTGTTTGTTTGTTACCTAGGAAAGAACATCTTTCCAAACACAAGTACCATCCATCACCCTAGAATTGAATATTCCTTAGAAATGATCTAGAATGGTGAAAAGCAAGCACATTTGGTCACCAGAAGTATGGATTATATCCCTTAAGAAGTAAAATAAATTCAGCGTGTATTGCAATTGAATCATGAGAAGACACAAAATCACAAGTCCATCTGTTAACACACAACAATCAAAATACTGCCTGACTGGAAAGAAGACGTTGACTATTTTAATTCCTTCAAAACAGTATGTTTGCAATCTACATTTGTGCTCTTTGTTTTCAACACATATTACTCACCCTCGGATTATATGAAAATTCTAAATTAAACCTCAATCTAGTAACAAGCTGTCAAAACAAATAAAGCTACACTGGAGTTCTCCAAATGTATACTCATTGCAGTTCATAAAATCACAGGGCTTCAAAACATCCTAAGAATTAAGCTAATATGTCCTAAGCTAATATGTCCTCCATACCAAAGCCCTGCAATTGTCCTCACCTAAGGATGTTCATTTGACTGAGAGAAAATTGATAACATATTTTTGGTCTTAATAGAAGAAATTTCACTCCAAAATATTTTTATATTTAGTCATTCTCATTGTGAAGAGATCATAAGATATAGGTCTACAAAGAGTCACATTTGATTACAATTTTAACATGTTTATCTTTTTTTATCTTGGTGGAAAATATATTTATTATATAACTTATATTTTAATACCCAACTTATCTCTTGGTATTTTATTCTTAGGAATAAATAGTTTCTGTTTGTTTCAATTTTCTGAAAATTGTCCCAATTCTTTCAACATTTGGTATTTAACTTTATCAATTAATATAATTACAGGCTTAACAGCTGTCTCTTATACACATC
>SJYT01051821.1:107987-118167 GCA_006410635.1 Cephalophus harveyi | reverse complement strand
TCCAGAAGTCTGTATCTATTATAGCCCACACTATTTTATGTGCATTATTTTTGTAAAACTTCATGTAAATCTAAACAAAACTTCATGTAAATCTAAATCTAATCAAAAATCAAAGTCTCTTAACATGATATTTATTGGGCATTCGGAATATTAAGATTTTGGTTTCAGGAAACTTTTTGAAAATAAGAATGTTCTTAGCTTGACTGAAGACTATTTTATATATTCAACATTAAAAAAAAGGTTTTCAATGTGAACATCTTTTAAATCATAAATATGCATCTTACCTGTGCTGCTGGATATATTAACATCAATACTGATATCAGATATTCCGCCTCCCTTCAGAGATGCTACACATGTGTATGTCCCAAAATCCGTGAATTTTAAATCAATGATGTCCAAGTTGGTCGTTCCCGGGGAGACATCCGGATCAGTCTGCGTAATAACCATCCGCTCAGAACTTCTTAATGGACGCCCATTTTTAAACCAACTAAATGTTAACTCCTCAGAAGGAACAGCTTCTACTTGGCAAGATATTTTCACCTCACGCCCAATCTGGATGTTGTCATCTTTGTGATAAGGATCTGGTGTGATCCAAAATCGTCCTTTTTTTAATGCTAAAACATAAAAATTCCATAAGTAATTAGTGTTACTTTCATAATGTTAGGGATTAATTCACTATATATAGGTAGTCATCTCTGGTCTGAAATAAAGTAAAACAAGATAAAATAAAATGTATATGTGTTTCTTCAATTTCCAGGTGGTGTACATATTAATAAAACTCTTTTAGGTAATTTAGAAACAATCTAAATAACTAAATTACTTACAGACTCTAAAATGGATTTTTAGAAATCGGACAATATTTTCCAGGAATATAAAAATGCTTTAAATATATATATATGATACTTAAACATTGTTGCCTTTGAATTTTGAACAAATGATGAAATATGTTTATATAAAGTCATTTAGGTATTAGAATTAAAAATAATTATCTGATCATTAAGCCCAATTTCTTACCTATGTCATACATGTTATGGCACCATTTCTCAAATAACTCAAATACTGTGAAAATTTCATATTAAAGAAAATTTTAAAGTTCTGTTTACATGCTGACCAAAACTAGTTTGGTAAGAATTCAGTTACTCCATATCACTTCATATAAATGAGGCATTTTCATATAATATTGAAATAAACTGAATTGAAGAAAAATGCTTTTCAAAAAAATTGCTATGATAGCTCTGTTCCACCATACATAGATGTCTTCAGTAGAAACCATTTACTGGCTATGTCATGCAGATGGCCAAAGAACCTCTTGGCAGATGGCTTGGAAAATATGCTGTGTTTGTATCCTAACAGCAGTGCCTTCTGGGTCTAAGGTCATTGCTGTTCTCACAGCCTGTGTCAGTAATCACGACTACGTGAAACTGCCAGAAGAGCATCTATTGTTTTTTTTTTTTTTTTTTAAGGGCTTCAGTTCTGAACTTTGAATGATCCTATGGTATTCAGTTTGCAATACAGCTTTTTTTTTTTTTTTTTTTAATTCAAGAAATATTTATGGGGCTCATATTCAGAACTAGGCACTGGCAAGAGCTTTATAACATGAGATGAACAAAATAGACATAACTTCGATCCTTACATATGGCAAATTGTGTATTCATAATTTATAGTTCAATCAATCTAACCTGTACATATGATACTTATGTCTAAAAATATATGAAATGTTTAATGAGCTTAAAGAAGTCTGAACCACAGAGGAGAATCCAAAATATTGTTTAGAAAATGCACAAGGCTGCAGTCTTAACAAAATCACCAGAAGACAAATATTTAAGTCAGGTTCTTATACTGTTGTTTGTTACATCTTCCAAATGCAACTGATGAAACTTATTTATTCCAACCATAACTTTATCAGTACATGACTCTAGGATGAAATCAGGAGAAATTATGTAATTCATTATGTAGAGTCACATTTATATATTTTAATAAGGCACTGAAGCATGTGACTTTTATATCTAGAAGGTGAAATGTGTTAAAAAATCTCCACATCTGGCTACTTATATCTGATATGAAATACTGTGCACATATAATTCAAATACAGTTGAAGTTCTACAGCACAAACAAAATTATAATATCACAGAATGTCATTTTCTTTTATTTAATAGACCTAAAACGCAGTCCATGGGGTCGCTAAGTCGGACATGACTGAGTGACTTCACTTTAACTTTTCACTTTCATGCATTGGAGAAGAAAATGGCAACCCACTCCAGTGTTCTTGCCTGGAGAATCCTGGGGACGGACAGAGTCGGACACGACTGAAGTGACTTAGCAAAACATAGTATGTCAAGGGGCATTTACTTTCGTTAGCACTCACAACATTTAAACTAAAGTTTCCTTTCATTTGGTAAGAATTTTCCTTATCCTGTTTCTATAGAGAAATAATAAACATACATTTAAAAAGATGAAACAGATAATACATAATTTTCAAAGGTAAAAAATTACATACATATTAATAAGTTCATATGGAAGTACATTTAGGATAAATTCCACTCAGAAGTTTTAAATTGGTTGTCATATACAAACACCACAAAAAAACCCTGATGTTTCAATGATTAAAATTTATTGATGAGGTAGCTATTGTTTTCTAGCTCTGTTTTCTTTACAGTGACATATTAAAGGGATACTGATGTTGAGAGAACTGCAAACTCACCAGACAAATGAGATTTAAACTACTAAACAATTCAAAAGCCACTGATAAAAAAAAAAGAAGATATCAATATCTATGTTATACATCCTGGACTGTTTTATTTATGAGAGAAAACTTTTAAAATTCAAAGTAAAAATATTAAAGATTGTAAATTTAATAATCAATTCATAAATAAAATTATATTTTTAATAGAGAGCAATATTACCAAGTAGACTTTAAAGACTGAACTCCTTGCCACAAATATTTCTTGATCTCAGTATCAGACAATTCTACTATTTGGCCAAAGTCAATGATATTAGTCTCTCAAAAGATAGACTCTGAGAGGGACAAGAGGGACAAGTCAGTCTGGCAATGAGCAAAAGGTGAGGAATATCAGAATAAGTAGCATGGATTAATCGACTGCAGAACTAGCTCTTTTGTGTTTGTTTTATATTACTCCATAACAAAATAACTGGTTTTACATACAGAACAGAAATGTTCTAAAGGAAAAAAAAAAAAATGTGTGTGTATGTGTGTGTGTGTATGTGTGCAGACATCTGACAAATTTACTTAATTTTCTAACTTACTTTAGGTGCTCAGAAAACTAAGAGCATAGCTCTGTTAACTAGGCACAGGTACATTAAGAACTTGAAACCCCATTCCAGTTTTTCATTTCTATGTGGTCCAATATGGGCAATCTAATTTTTATGGGTCAAGTGCATCATTTATAAAAATAGGAGGTGATAGTATTAGACTGCCTCTGAGACCCATTGTGAGAAATAGCTTATTAACAATAGTGTAGATCTTTGAAAATATAGTGTTTAATATAGTTAATCAACTGGGAAACAGGTTTCTTCGTTTATAATTAAACACACTTTTCCAGCGAACAATTTATAGTAGTTCATGCAATGTTAATTTAAAGTCATTTCCTGCTACCAGTTAAGATTTCAAATACTTAAAATCAATCTGCGATTAGTACCAGAATATAACAGCGCTGCAATAGACATAACAAGACTCTGTAGAACTAAAGAAACTCTATGGAGAAAAAGAGGAGAAATCCCTTTCCCCAAATGCAATTTCTTAGCCTGAATATAGAAAATCCCATAACACCAGCTTCAGAGAACATTAGATTTAGCTTAATGTATCATAAATTGTGATGGATGAACCTCAAAAGGTACTTGTTTAGTCTGGCAATGCATGTAAAAGAACTGGCATCAAGCTGAGCCTCTGTTCTGGATAATCAGCTTAGAAACACTGCAATATAACCCACAGCCCCCTTTCATAATATTGTGAGAACTGAATGCAATTGGCCTGCATTCACTTTCCAGATATTACTTGCCAGGACATTCTCATTGCACTCACTGAAACCCTCTACTTTGAGATTTACAAAGGTACTTTCTGAATAGAATGAAACCAGTGTATAAATGAAAGCCCACTGCAAAGATCTGGGTATGGCTTGCTGCTGACCTTGTCCTAGAGAGAAAACTGGATTTTTGCTTGTGGATGACAAAAGTTCCAAGGCAGTTCCAATTTTAATTATTTAAAATTAGATTACTTTTTGAGTTTATCCTTGAGCTAAAGACCAGTGGCTTTGGAGAAGTCTAGGCTCATGGCTTCCAGGAATACAATATGCATATAAAGACAATGGGGGTACTGTGGGATTATATCTTGTCTAGTGTTATAGATCTAAAATGATAAAATGTACTAATTGTCATACGTTCCAAGAATTATACAATGTATATTAGTACATATTAAAATAAAATTTGTACTTGAACAAAAAAGAACATTAAATAACATTTTTAAAATGTTTTAAATTTTAATGAGAAAGTATCTCTTTGGAGAGAAGAAATATCAGGTATCAGCTTCTGAACATCTGCTAAGAATCTGTTTCAGAAGGATGGTAAGAGAGATTGACCACTGACCATCATTCCAAGTAGATAAATTAGTTAAAAACCTCCAAATACATCACTTATTATCATCTCAGTAGGATTCAAGTCAACATGAAAAATTGATAAATGTTGCTAAGAAGAATGGATCTAGAGATAATTAATAGTGTAATCAGATAAATAAAAATTGATTCTATTCATGTATTCTCTGTAAAGGACAATGAATATATCTGAGTGGAAAAAGTACTTGTTAGTCCCACAGGATGCTAGCTAAATAAAGAACTGGAAACATTACATCAGCAAAGCAATCTGCAATAGTAAATGACAGTAGATAACAATCTGTCTTGGGGATTTCCCAGGTGGCACTCGTGGTAAAGAACCCATGTGCTGATGCAGGAGACGCAGAAGATGGGGGTTCAATCCCTGGGTTGGGAAGATCCCTTAGAAGAGAGTATGGCAACCCACTCCAGTATTCTTGCCTGCAGAATCCCATGGACAGAGAAACCTGGTGGGCTACAGTTCATACGGTTGCAAAGAGTCAGACAGGACTGAAGCAACCTAACACACACACACACATGAATAATCAGTCTTAATAGAGTTAAATGCCTACCTGTCTTCTTAAAGAGACTGTGAACACTTGGGGACTGGGCCCATGCCTAAACCCTCCTTTTTGTCCCCAATCCAGAACCTGGTTCCTTGGTTCCTCGGTTCCTTGTTACAGTTGGTATTTAACAGTTTTCATTAAAACAGATTAAAGTTGACTTAACTGTCAACTTTACAGCATTGACTTTACAGATTCCAATTGCTTCCATTCAGTCTGATCTATGTTAACTTTATTCCTGCTTGGTAGTCTTATGTTCTAAGATGCAAGGGGGAAACAAGATAGAGAAAATAAATTTCTCGATATCCTCTAGGATTCAAGGGTTTTGTTTAGGGAGCAAAATATATTTGATGAGATAACAGTATTAATGTACAGAAAACTCAGGAGGCCTCATTCTATCACACTTACTGAATAGCTAACTTTGTGTCCCAGCCATACAATGGTACAAGAAAATCAGCTGCAAACATCATATCAGTGACTCACTCCTGCTTCATAAAGAGATGGAATTTCATGCAAAAGGGCTTGTTCGTATGCTTTCAAAAAAGGTTAATAAAAATCATGTTAAAAAAGAACAAATAAACTGAGGATTGATTATGATAGTAAATTTTTTGCTTTTCCACAGAACTTTGAACATATTAAAATGCACATTAAAATATTCTTGTTGTTCATTTGTAAAGTCATGTCAGACTCTTTCCCAGACATGGACTGCAGCTAACAGGCTCCTCTGTTATCCACTATCTCCTGAGTTTGCTAAAATTCCTGTCCATTAAGTCAGTGATGTTATCTAACCATCTCATCCGCTGTTGCCCTCTTCTCCTTTTGCCTTCAATTTCCCAACATCAGGGTCTTTTCCAATGAGTTGGTTTATCGTATCAGGTGACCAAATATCTGGAGCTTCACCGTCAGTCTTTCTAAGGAATATTCAGGGTTGATTTCCTTTAGGATTGACTGGCTTGACCTCCATGCTGTCGAAGGGCCTCTCAAGAGTCTTCTCCAGCACCACAGTTCAAAAGCATCAATTTGCTGGTGCTAGCCTTCTTTATGGTCCACCTATCACGTCCGTACATGACTACTGGAAAAACCACAACTTTGACTGTGTAGACCTTTGTCAGCATAGTGACGTCTTTACTTTTTAATAACATTGTCTAGGTTTATCATTTCTTTTCCATGGGGATGGTCTTGATCTCTGTCTCCTGTACAATGTCACGAACCTTATTCCATAATTAATCAGGCACTCTATCTATCAGATCTAGTCCCTTAAATCTATTTCTCGCTTCCAATGTATAATCATGAGGGATTCGATTTAGGTCATACCTGAATGGTCTAGTGGTTTTCCCTACTTTCTTCAATTTCACTCTGAATTTGGCAATAAGGAGTTCATGATCTGAGCCACAGTCAGCTCCTGGTCTTGTTTTTGTTGACTGTATAGAGCTTCTCCATCTTTGGCTGCAAAGAATATAGTCAACCTGATTTCGGTGTTGACCATCTGGTGATGTCCATGTGTAGAGTCTTCTCTTGTGTTGTTGGAAGAGGGTGTTTGCTATGACCAGCGCATTTTCCTGGCAAAACTCTATTAGTCTTTGCCCTGCTTCATTCCTCATTCCAAGGCCAAATTTGCCTGTTACTCCAGGTGTTTCTTGACTTCCTACCTTTGCATTCTAGTCCCTATAATGAAAAGGACATCTTTTTTGGGTGTTAGTTCTAAAAGGTCTTGTAGGTCTTCATAGAACCATTCAACTTCAGCTTCTTCAGCATTACTGGTTGGGGCATAGACTTGGATTACTGTGATATTGAATGGTTTGCCTTGGAGACGAACAGAGATCATTCTGTCGTTTTTGAGATTGTATCCAAGTACTGCATTTCGGACTCTTTTGTTGACCATGATGGCTACTCCATTTCTTCTGAGGGATTCTGGCTGGATGGTATCACTGACTCGATGGATGTGAGTCTGAGTGAACTTCGGGAGTTGGTGATGGACAGGGAGTCCTGGCGTGCTACGATTCATGGGTTTGCAAAGCGTCAGACATGACTGAGTGACTGAACTGAACTGAACTGAACTGAACTGAGGTTTGTCATACCTTTCCTCCAAGGAGTGAGCATCTTTTATTTCATGGCTGCAGTCACCATTCACAGTGATTTTGGAGCCCAAGAAAATAAAGTCTGTCTCGGCTTCCACTTTTTCCCTTCCTATTTGCTATGAAGTGACAGGACTAGATGCCATGATCTTCATTTTTTGAATGTTGAGTTTCAAGCCAGCTTTTTCACTCTCCTCTTTCACCCTCATCAAGAAGCTCATCAAGGTTCCTCTTCATTTTCTGCCATTAAAGCAGTATCATATGCATATCTGAGGTTGTTGATATTTCTCCCAGCAATCTGGATTCCGGTTTGTGATTCATCCAGCCTGACATTTCACATGATGTACTCTGCATATAAGTTAAATAAGCAATGTGACAATATATATCCTTGATGTACTCCTTTCTCAATTTTGAACCAGTCAGTTCTTCCATGTCTTGTTCTAGCTGTTGCTTCCTGACTGACATACAGGTTTCTTAGGAGGCAGGTAAGGTGGTATTCCCATCTTTTGAAGAATTTTACACTGTTTTTGTGTGTTCCACACAGTCAAAGGCTTCAGTGTAGTTCATGAAGCAGAAGTAAATGTTTTCCTGAAATTGCTTTGCTTTTTCTGTGATCCAACAGATGTTGGCAACTTGATCTCTGCTTGCTCTGACTTTTTCTAAATCCAGCTTTTATGTCTGGAAGTTCTCGGTTCACATACTGTTGAAAACTAGCTTGAAGGATTTTGAGCATTACCTTGCTAGCATGTGAAATGAGCACAATCGTACTGTAGTTTGAACATTCTTTGGCATTTCCCTTCTTTGGGATTGGAATGAAAACTGATCTCTTTCAGTTCTGTGGCCACTGCTGAGTTTTCCAAATGTGCTGGCATACTGAGTGCAGAACTTTAACAGAAACGATCTTTTAGGATTTTAAAAAGTTCAATTATGTCACACCCACTGCCTTTGTTTGTAGTAATGCTTCGTAAAGTCTGCTTGACTTCACACTTTTCTGGCTCTAAGAGAATGACCTCACAGTGGTGGTTATCTAGGTCATTAAGAACTTTTTGTATAGGTCTTGTGTGTATTCTTGCCACCTCTTCTTAATCTCTTCTGTTTCTGTTAATTTCTTACCATTTCTGTCCTTTATTGTGCCCATCCTTGCAGGAAATGTTTCCTTGACATCTCCTTGTTGAAGACATCTCAAGTCTCTCCCATTCTATTTTTTCCTCTGTTTCTTTGCTGTGTTCATTTAAGCAGCCTTCTTACCTCTTCTTACTGTTCTCTGGAACTTTGCATACAGTTGGGTATATCTTTCCATTTCTCCCTTATCTGCTTCTTTTCTTTCCTCAGCTATTTGTAAGACAATCACTTTACCTTCTTCAATTTCTGTTTTTTTTTGGGGGGGGAGGGATTTGGTCCCTGCCTTCTGTACAATGTTGTGAACTTCCATCCATAGTTCTTCAGGCTGTCTGTTACCAGATCTAATCCCCTGAACCTATTCACCACCTCCACTGTTTAATCATAAGGGATTTGATTTAGGTCATATCTGGAAGGTTTACTGGTTTTCTCTATTTTCTTCAGTTTAGGCCTGAACTTTGCAATAAAGAGCTCACGATTTGAGCCACAGTCAGCTCCAGGTATTCTTTTCACTGACTTTATAAATTTACTTCATCTTTGGCTGCAAAGAGCATGGTGGTGGTTTGGTTGCTAAGTCGTGTCTGACTCTTGTGACCCCATGGATCGTAGCCTGTCAGGCTCCTCTGTCCATGGGATTTTCCAGGCTAGCATAGTCAATCTGATTTCGATATTGACCATGTGATGATGTGCATATATAGAGTCGTCTCTTGGGTTGATGAAAAAAGGTGTCTGCTATGACCGGTGTTGTTCTCTTGGCAAAACTTTAGCCTTTGCCCTGCTTCATTTTGTATTCTAAGGCCAAACTTGCCTGTTATTTTGGGTATCTCTTGTGTCTCTACTTTTGCATTCCAATCTCCTATGGCAAAATAGACATCTTTTTTTATTTGTTTTGTTTTGTTTTTGGTGTTAGTTATAACAGGTACTGTAGGTCTTCATAGAACCAGTCAACTTCATCTTCTTCAGCACTAGTGGTTGGGAAATAGACTTGGATTACCCCTGTCATAATGTTCATGGGGGTCTCAAGGCAAGAATACTGGAGTGCATTGCGATTTCCTCCTCCAGTGTACCATGTTTTGTCAGAACTCTTCACTATGGCCCATAATGGCAAGGCTCATAGCTTCACTGAGTTACACAAGTTCCTTCACCATGAAAAGACTGTGATCCGTGCAGGGGAAATATTCCTAGAGGTGATAATAGTACTTAATAAAAACTCTTTACTTGTGGAACATCTTGTCTTTCAGGACTAGTATCTCATAGGATAAAGTAAGAGAATCTATTAGCTGATGAAAATCATTAAAATTACTCTAAAATTAGACTCCATTGTTGTTATAGGCATTTCCATTATAAGCACCATAAATTGATAGACACAATACAATTCTCTTGTAAAAATAAAATTTATAATTAGAAAAAAATAAAGGAAAAGGAAAATATCTTCATTTTTTTTAAGTTGTGTCTAATGACACAATGAATTGCAAAACACACTTCAGTTCAGTTCAGTTCAGTTCAGTCACTCAGTCGTGTCCGACTCTTTGCAACCCCATGAATCGCAGCACGCCAGGCCTTCCTGTCCATCACCATCTCTCGGAGTTCACTCAGACTCACGTCCATCGAGTCCATGATGCCATCCAGCCATCTCATCCTCGGTCGTCCCCTTCTCCCCCTGCCCCCAATCCCTCCCAGCATCAGAGTCTTTTCCAACGAGTCAACTCTTCGCATGAGGTGGCCAAAGTACTGGAGTTTCAGCTTTAGCATCATTCCTTCCAAAGAAATCCCAGGGTTGATCTCCTTCAGAATGGACTGGTTGGATCTCCTTGCAGTCCAA
>SJYT01051821.1:81629-106979 GCA_006410635.1 Cephalophus harveyi | reverse complement strand
GTGGTCTGGTATTCCCATCTCTTTCAGAATTTTCCACAGTTTATTGTGATCCACACAGTCAAAGGCTTTGGCATTGTCAATAAAGCAGAAGTAGATGTTTTTCTGGAACTCTCTTGCTTTTTCCATGATCCAGCAGATGGCAATTTGATCTCTGGTTCCTCTGCCTTTTCTAAAACCGGCTTGAACATCAGGAATTTCACAGTTCACGTATTGCTGAAGCCTGGCTTGGAGAATTTTGAGCATTGCTTTACTAGCATGTGAGATGAGTGCAATTGTGTGGTAGTTTGAGCATTCTTAGGCATTGCCTTTCTTTGGGATTGGAATGAAAACTGACCTTTTCCAGTCCTGTGGCCACTGCAGAGTTTTCCAATTTTGCTGGCATATTGAGTGAAGCACTTTCACAGCATCATCTTTCAGGATTTGAAAGAGCACTATCATCATTAGTACTTTGCTATTCTTACGATTTTAGCCCTATCTTAAGAAGAAAATATATATTAGCTATAAGTTATCCAAGTGTCCATATAATGTCATAAATAGACACAAATAATTTCATAGTATTGTTGCTTTTCAGTCACTCAGTTGAGTCTAACACTTTGCTCCTTCAAAGACTGCAGCACAGCAGGCTTCCCTGTCGTTCACCATCTCCCAGAGCTTACTCAGGCTCATATCCATTGAGTCAATAATACCATCCCACCATCTCATCCTGTTTCACCCCTTCTTCTCCTGCCTTCAGTATTTCTCAGCATCAGGGTCTTTTCCAATGAGCTGACTCTTCACATGAGGTGACCAAAGTATTGGAGCTTCAGTATCAGTATCGGTTGCTCCAATGAATATACAGGATTTATTTCTTTTAGAATGAACTGATTTGATCTCCTTGTAGTCCAAGGGACTCTCAAGAGTCTTCTCTAACATCACAGGTCACAGCAGCAATTCTTTGGTGCTCAGTTTTCTTTATGGCCCAATTCTCACATCCATACATGACTACTGGAAAAGTCATAGCTTTGACTATATGGACCTTTGTCAGCAAAGTAATGTCTCTACGTTCTAATATGCTGTCTAAGTTTGTCATAGTTTTTCTTCCAAGTGTCTTAATTTCATGGCTGCAGTCACCATCTGCAGTAATTTTGGAACCCGAGAAAAGAAAATCTGTTTCCGTTTCCATTGTTTCCCCATCTATTTGTCATGAAGTAATGGTCCTGGATGCCATGATCTTAGTGTTTTGAATGTTGAGTCTTAAGCCAACTTTTTCACTCTCTTCTTTCACCTTCATCAAGAGGCTCTTTAGTTCTTCTTCCCTTTCTGCCATAAGGGTGGTGTCATCTGCATATGCGAGGTTATTGATATTTCTCCCAGCATTCTTGATTTCAGCTTTTGTTTCATCCAGCCTGGCATTTTGCATGATTTACTCAGCATATAGGGATCCCCTGGTAGCTCATCTGGTAAAGAATCCTCCTGCAATGAAGGAGAACTGCGTTCGATCCCTGGGTTGGGAAGTTCTCCTGGAGAAGAGAATGGTTACCCACTCCGGTATTCTGGCCTAGAGAATTCCACAGACAGAGGAGCCTGGTGTGCTGCAATTCATGGGGTCACAAAGAGTCAGACACAACTGAGCAACTAAACTGAACTGAACTGATGTCATTAAAAATTAGTAGATATTTTGAACTCACATTTTCTATCAAATTAAATATACCCATTCACTATGAGAAGAGTGAATCCAAGATGAGTTATAATTTAATTAATTTTGAAAAACTTAGGACTAGAAACAGCCATAACATGAACTGCAACTTAGAAAGGCGTGTTTGAGAAAATAGCACATCCTTAGTATTTATGGAATTGATTATGTAGTAGTGAAAACTGGAAGAAAATAATGAGATTAATAAACTAAAAAGTCATTACTTTTTTTTGCTTTCCTTATTTTCTGTCTCATATGCTGTGTACTTTCTCCTTTTCAAAAGGATCCTGCCCGTCTACCAATCTTTCTCCCTGATAACTTGTACCCAGGTTTTACACTTTCTTTTGAAATTTCAATATTTTTAGGTAGTTAGAATAGGAAAAAGGAATCCAGAATGGTGGTGGCTAAAAGAAAAGGAAGAGAAAAGCCTATGAAAATAGAACAAAGGAAGGTCCAAGGACCTGAGTGAGGACCTCAGGTAGAACAAACAGCACTCCTGGCTAGCCCAACTTACACAGGGCAGGCCCAGGGGGAGGAAAAAACATACAAAAAGAGGAGCCAAATGGTCGGGGCTCTCTCTCATCTCTTCGCGTATTTTGGGTCGGCATGCCTTCATGCCTCGTGGATGTATTTTCCTTTTATTTTCTAAATAAAACTGAGCTGTAACACAGAGATGTAACACTGATCTGTCCCCGAGAGCTATAACACGGTCTATCCAAGAGCTGAGAGCTATAACACGGTCTATCCAAGAGCTGAGAGCTATAACATGGTCTATCTGAGAGCTGTGACGCTCCGAGGGCTTTAATGTCTGTTGCTTCAAATTTTTGTTGTGACGAGACAGAACCAAGGAGATTACACTCCCCTGACAATATGATGTTTAATCTTAGAAAGAAAGCTGTTTAGATTACATCGAAACTTAGATGTTCCCTAAATGAATAATCTTATAAATTATTTGTTTCAATTTTCTTTAAAAAAGAAAAATAATGAAAAACCAATTGTCTCCTTGTGTCAAAATGCACTTTCAGGTGGGCAGTTCATACACTGGTTTTCACTGGTGCTATTCTGACACTGAAGTCTCAAAGGTTACCAATAGCCTCTTGTTTCATTAATACAAAGATATCTTCCAGTTTTTCTCCATGTTTGCATCACTTGTGTTTTGTACTTCATATCACTTTACATTACTGATTCTTTCTTCCTTCTTGAAAATTCTTTCTACAGACTTCTATGACTAGGGAAGTATAATATTTAGAAAATAAATAAATTAATTGACTTTGCATACATGCATCACAATTGTCACGAACCATATCTTAGTTCTCTAGTTCATTTGAACTTTATCTTTTGAACAGTTGTTGTAAAGCTAGTCTTTATTGAGAAAGAAAGGATTTTTATAAATTACTTTGTCATAATTGCAGACCACAAAATTTTTATTTAATTTTCTACCTTTTAATTTGCTGCCCACGTTTAGGCACATGAGATTGTCATTTGTTTTGTTCCTTGACACACAAAAGATTGCAACAAGATCCACATACCTTCCATTTAAATTATAATAATTATTTAATCATTTGAATCTATTCTTTCATATTTAATAGTAAACAGCAGGGTAAATAACCTAAATATATTGAATGATCAGATGAAAGTTACCTGCATTTACTAGGAATTTATAAATATTATCATAAATTGTAACCTGTTTTTTATGAGAATCTGAAATGTCAGCACCATTGACAAAGCCAACTAAACCTAAACACCCCCCCTAGTGTGACTAAACATTAGACATGCTTTGTCCTGACTTGAGGCCCCAGTCTTCCTTTTCCTCTGAGAGCATTTTCCTTTAGAAAACTTTCAATGGTAGAGCAACTTTTCTGCTCCTTTGAGATGCAAATTTTATAAGCCAGAAATGGCTTTTTCAAGGAGCTAGGAGCCATCCATTTAAAAAGTGCTAACCTCAGAGACACTATGGGTTCAGTTACACAGCACCACTATAAAGCAAATCTCGATAAATGGACTCACAAATTTTTCAGTTTCCCAGTGCATGTGAAAGTTATGTTTACACTATGCTATAGTCTAGTGAGTGTGCAATTTAGCATTATGTCTAAGAAAGCAAAGTACATACCTTAATTAAAAAATACTTTATTGCTAAAAAATGCTAATCATCACCATAGCTTTCAGCAAGTCCCAACTTTTTTGCAATAGCAGCATCACAGATCACCATAACAAATATAATAATAATGAAAAAGTTTTAAATATTATAAGAATTGCAAAACTGTGACACAAGAGACACATAGTGAGCAAATGCTGCTGGAAAAAAAAAAAGCCCCAGTAGACTTGTTCAATGCAGGATTGACATAAACCTCCAATGCAGGATTGCTATAAACCTCCAATTTGAAACAAAAAACAAAAACAAAACAATACCTGAGAAGCACAATAAAGTGAAGTTCAACACAATGAGGTATGCCTGTAATTATCAAAAGAGATAGTACTTCTAGCTCCCAGTTTCTATAGGAGGGTAGGAGACTAAGTTTGAAAATGAAAAGACAATGTGGCAAGCACAGATGGCTTAATCACATTGACCAACTTCCACTCTAAAGTCTTCAGTACTTTTCCGGTAGCTCATCCCTGCATTTAAAAACCCTCTTTTGTTTCAGCATAGTTACATTTTATCTCTCCCCTCTTTTGCAACAGTAGACTCCTTTGCAACAGTCTTGAATATTGCTGTCTTTGATAATTTATAAAGTGTCTGATATAATTTTTATTTTACATCATCGTGGTCTTTTATACCATAGTCTTTTGTATTACTGAAATAGATGAAACATTACAGGCAGATTCTTCACCAGCTGAGCTATCAGGGAAGCCCTGAAAACTGAATATGCCTGGGAAATTCATTGCTATAAAGTTTCAAATGAAAAGAAAATAATGTTACAGTCACAACACACACATTGTAGTAGATTGTTCAAAGATGAAATATCACATGAGTAAAAGTATATCTGAGAGTTAGGGAGGTTAATTTAATCCCTTTATAAAGCTGTGCTTCCTCCAATGTGGTAATCCCTAGTTTATATTTAATACCCTGTGGGTCTATGATTTCTGATAATAGGCCACAGGACAAGACTCTGGATTTGTGAGCAACCAAAAGATGACAGAACTGCTGAAGTGAAGTCTGAAGAGCCTAAAACTTTAATGTATATACTATAAAGAGAAATGTGTAATATTTCTCTTTTAAAAAGTACACCCTACCTTGTTCTGCTGCTGCTGCTAAGTTGCTTCAGTCGTGTCCGACTCTGTGTGACCCCATAGATGGCAACCCACCAGGCTCCCCCATCCCTAGGATTCTCCAGGCAAGAACACTGGAGTGGGTTGCCATTTCCTTTTCCCATGCATGAAAGTGAAAAGTGAAAGTGAAGTCACTCAGTCGTGTCAGACTCTTAGCAACCGCATCGACTGCAGCCTACCAGCCTCCTCCATCCACGGGATTTTCCAGGCAAGAGTACTGGAGTGGGGAGCCATTGCCTTCTCCAAAAACTAAAACTTTAATGTATATATTATAAAGAGAAATGTGTAATATTTCTCTTTTAAAAAGTACAGCCTGCCTTGCTCTAGATATTTTTAAAGCAAACTTTAGCAATATATGTTCCAGTTTTTCTTTCCTCTTTCTAATAATAAAATTGTGGCAAATAAGAAAATGAGTTAAGATCAAAATGATGGTGGTACAGAAATGTTTTTATATCCTATAAAATTCTATGTGGGCTATAAATTGGCTCTGATCTTTACAGGAACAAAGGCAAAGAGGAAAGCACTAATTTGATGTTTCACTATATCTACAAGATCAAAATACCTCAATTCCTAACAAACAAACAACAAACAGAAAATATTCTTGGTCCAGAGATCTGAGTAGAATTTATTTCCTGAATCTACATAAGTGAAGTACACAACAACCAGCATTATAACCACTTCCTTATGATGATCATAACAATGTAATTTACTGAACTCATTGTCGATCTGTCCCTCAATTACAGAGTTGTTAATTACATCATTTTATTCTGGAACCAAGGGTTTCCCAGGTGGCACTAATGGTAAAGAACCCATTTGCCAATGCAGGAGACATAAGAGACGCAGGTTCAATCCCTGGGTTGGGAAGACCTCTTGGATGAGGGTATGGTGACCCACTCCAGTATTCTTGCCTGGACAACCCCCATGGACAGAGAAGCCTGGCAGGCCACAGTCCATAGGGTCGCAAGGAGTTGGATGTGACTGAAGCAACTAAGCAATCATGCATTCTGGAACCAAAGGAATATGACCCAGGTACACAGGTGTTCAGTCTCAATTTAAAGATAAATCCAGATAGTATTCAGTAAGTATTACACAATAGTAAATGCACATTCACAGTCTATGAGCATGACCCAGCAAGGTTATCATTGGTGGTCATGGAGGGAGAGTGGTGTTGCAGATGTTATATATTGAGGGTTATATGGAAATATCTGCTTTGTTAGCTGACATAGATGTAAGATTCACATATTTCTAGAAAGTAGAAAGAAGACAAGCCAAACTAGGACCCAAGCTCTGTAAAAAGATGGATAGTGGGATGCTTGGTTATAAGAACAAGACAGAGGTCCAACATGTTACTGAAACCAAACGAAAATATCACTTTAAGAAGCAAAAATGCTGAGCATCTTAAGAAAAAAAAAAATGGTTTCACAATTTATCTCTCATGTCAAATCAACTGTTTGCATTACTTAGAGAGTCATTGACTATAAGCCAGTTCACATTAGGACACATTTACCAGAAACAATGACTTTTGTGTTTGAAGAATTGCTCTGAACTCCTTCTTAAAGGAAATGATTAGATAATAAGGCTAGGAATATATTAAAGGTATGCATACTATTTGAAATTAAATCTATGACATCTACAGTTTAGAGCATTAGTATTTACAGTGTGGATTCTAGGCCAATAGCAACAGCAAAACCTGGGAACCTATGGGAAATGCAAGTTCTTTGGTGCCCCTCACACCGAAACTGCACTTCTTGGGGTAGAACTAGCTATCCAAATCCAAAAGTTTTGCTAGGTGATACTGATGTACTGTCAAGTTTGAGGACAACTGTCTAGAAAACAATTATCCTTGGGAGTTCCCTGGTGGTCCAGTGGTTATGACTCAGTGCTTTCACTGCCAGGACCTCGGGTTCAATCCCTGGTCAGGGAACTAAGATCCTACAAGCCACATGGGGCTCCCAATGAAAACAATTATCTTTCCATCCTCTAGAAATGCAGAGATAGAGGAGAAGGAGACAGGCCATCAGTTCATCCAGAGGATTATTGAATTGTTAAAGAATACACTAAAAGAGGCCACAGCATATCTTTTTTACTTTATAAGGCCCTCAAGAAATTGTTTACTGTGATTAAAACACTTGAAATATTATTAAGGAAGAAATTCTACAAGTATCATTAAAAACAGGGTCTAAATTGACCTCACACAGCTTAATCTGTATCTACAGTCCTTTCAACACACCCAAAGCCAGAGGAAAATTGCATAAAACCACATTATTTTTAGATTTCTTCACAAAATGACAAAGATGTTAAGAGTGGCCAATATAAAGTATCTTCCCCCTCTTTACCTAAGAAACTGCAACTATTGAAGTATTAAGAATGTAAGCAAATTTTGATCATAATTTGTCATTGTCATAGACCATCAACTTTCTTCTGAGAGCCAATGGCGTCTCAAGAGAGTCAACATATATAACAGTTAAGAGTAAGTATTCCGAGGTCAGATGTCTAGGTTTGAACACGATTTCATCATTTATTAGTGGTGTGACCTTGTGTAATTTACCCACTCTCCTATATCTGTAAAATGGAGATGATGATAAAATTAACCCGTGAAGCTCTGAGTATGCTGACACTGAGTAAGCAACACATAGATGTCAGCTGCTTTTTCTTCAATGTCACCCAGGCACTCCCAACATAATCATCACTCTGCTGGCTACCAAAGGGACAAAGACGAAGAGCATTGTGGTCGAGAAAAGATAGAAATAAATAGCTTTATTTACAGAGTAATAAAGATAAGGATTCATTGTACTACGTATTATGGAAGGGAATACTTAGAAAAATACAACTAGTTACCATGAAGAGGCATTTCTCTGTGATTTCAACCAATCACTTCCATTCTCCTCCTCCTGTCTCTGAGGATACAGGTTTGGTCCTCATTTCAGAGCTAACCTCTTCAACTGTCCTCCTGATCTCAACTCCAGGTCCGTACAGAATATCACACACTTTCAATTTTTCCCTGTCTTTTTTTCTTAAATTCTCCCTCACAGTGAGGCCCATCCTATGTATCTATAAACATGATCAGAAGCTCCTCATTAATTAAAACAAAACAAAGAGACCACTAAATAATACAGGGAACCTGTCCTCAATTTCTTTATCACATGGAACTACTTCCTATTCACTCTCTTTTGTTTTCTCACTGTCAAAATATGAAAATATAAACCACTCACCTTTAACCTCTTCCAATGAGATCTGATTTCCACCAGTGACAGAACTTCTAACCATCCTCACCAGTGAGGACTGTGCTCCAACGAACTGCAGCTCTGCGTAAATTCCAGGCCGCATCTGTTGGGTCTTATTCATCCTGACCATTTGTTTCTAGCTGTCAGACCAGCTCTATCTTCACTTCCTTTGTCCCGAATCTGTGCTTCTCTTTTCTCTTCTCTGTCTACACTATTACTTTACCACTTGCTTTTCCGTCCACGGTTTCTATCTCAGCACAGATGTCCCCTTAGTAAAATCCTCTGCACCCACCTCAATGAGTTATACTTGCTTATTTCCAAACACCTGCTAGCTTGCTATGTGATAGAGCACTTCAGGGTCCATGGGTGTCAATTAAAACTTTTCATATCACAACTGTAAGAAATATCTGTGTGACTCTCCTTTTTTCTCCCATTTTACCTGTAAATATAATCTATTAAGTGAAATAAATGTTTGAGACCATACTCTATGGACCAGACACATTCCTTAGGAAGTCCACATGAAACTTGGTTGCAAATCATTGGAAGTTTTATACTGTTATTCTAAAGATTCTTTCAAAAGTTATTCTCCTGAATCTATTTATTTGACCTAGGTGATATAGCCATACATTAGCCTTCTATGTTTTGTTTTATTAACAAAATATAGAAGTAACCAAGTAGAGGATAAATTTAAATTTAGCTGATCTGGAAAATGTTTCCTTACCAGAACATTCTGCAAAATTTTACTCTTTTTATCTTTCCTCTTTTAAATAGATAAGGATTTTTGTTTATAACAAAGTTAAAACTCAAGCATTGGATTTATAAAATTTATTTTTTCTGTATAATTAAAAATACATAATCTTAGGGCTACAGCTTTAAACAATTAAGCATTTTAAAAGCATTTATTTTAAAATATATTACATATGTGGCTGCCAATTATAGGAAAGGAGTTGGAACATATTTTGCATTTTCTTTACAGCTTGAAAGCCTATCATAATCAATTTACTTTAACTCATAGTTAGATACTAGGTATCTTCTCATTATGATATAATAATTATTTTTTCTTTAATAAAGGCTGCAGGGAGGTATTTTTAGCCTATGCTTGTCTCTTTTTGGTCTCAGCCATTTTCTTTGTTGATGACTAACAACTCTTTTCTCCACTATCAGCATATGCTTAGCCAAACAAGTTTATTCCTCTCCTAATTTGTTCCTTTACCTCTTTTACAAAAGATGAGGTTTATCACATGCAGTTGTGCTCTTTCTTTCCATAGTTATATTTTCTGTCATTTTTTGGTTTTCTTTCATTGAATCTCAACTCCTAGTTGTGCTCTGTTAAGTTAGTATGTTTGCTGTAAATGTGTAATTATCACCTGCCACTCTCTGCATGGTGGGATTTAATGTAAGTTGGAGGTTGCATTTATACCTTGCCATATTTTAAGAAGGACTTTTAACATTTATTATTAATATATTGCATCTTGCAGCAAAAACAACAAGAAACAAGGAATTAATGATTGAATCAAGTTAGGAAAATAAGGCAAAGCCAGAGTGAAGTTGATATGAAAAACAAATATAATAAACCTCTGTAAAGTTATTCACTGAGGCAAGACAGAGATTATATACTAAACATTACAGCAGCCAAAATTATAAGGAAAACATAGCCAATTATAAGAGCTTCCCAGGTGGCTCAGTGGTAAAGATTTTGCCTGCCTAGACATGTGGGCTCGATCCCCAATCCGAAAGATCCCCTGAAGAATAAAATAGCAACCCCCTCCAGTATTCTTGCCTGGAAAATCCCATGGATGTAGGAGCCCAGTGAGCTACAGTCCAAGAGGTCACAGAAGAATCAGAAACGACTTGATAACTAAACGACAATAACAGCTAGTTATAAAAGTGACAGGATCTGTAGAATAAAAACAATGCAATTGTACAAGGGAAGTACAACCACTCCTATGGTCCTCAGAAAAACCATACGTGAGAGAGTAGGGAACAATACTTTTGAATAATTTAGGGAACAATTTTGGAAGGCCATTTGTTTGTTTTTTTTTTTTTTTCAAAAAAAAAAGTTCAGTACAGACTCAAAAGGTTAGGTGAAGAGGAATTCAGCAAGGAGGACTCTAATATGTGAGGATTGAGGCAATCCACTATGTTATATCAGTTTAGGGACTGATTTTAGATCACTGAGTCAATGTTTCTCAACTAAAAGTAAGCATCAGGATCACAATATCTGATCCACATCCCCCAGTGATTCCAAGTAGGTTACTTTAGGGTAGGGTTTGGGGATCTGCATTTTTTAGGCTACAATACAGATTTTGATTTATGCCTTGGGATGAAAAACTACTGACCTAAAGGAACAGCTGAAAAATAGCCTACCTGAACTCCTCCATAAATTTGATATTTTTAAGATTCTAAAAGATATTGAGCAGCAATAACTTTGAGGTCAAAATCCCCTACAAGTAACCACAGGACAACCAATCTATCCTGATGGCCAACTACAGAGCTATACGCTTCAATAGTCAGCCAAGTCAAGGCAGCCTCCCATAGAAACTGTGGAGCTTATATGTATCACATCTTTTTTATCCATTCATCTGTCCATGAACATCTAGGTTGCTGCCATGTCCTAGCTATTGTAAACAGTACTGCTATTAACACTGGGGACACAAGAGGGAAGGAAAGACTGAGATGAACAAAAAAAATAGAATCAACATATATATACACTGCTGCTGCTAAGTCGCTTCAGTCGTGTCCGACTCTGTGCAACCCCATAGATGGCAGCCCACCAGGCTCCCTCATCCCTGGGATTCTCCAGACAAGAACACTGGAGTAGGTTGCCATTTCCTTCTCCAATGCATGAAAGTGAAAAGTGAAAGTGAAGTCACTCAGTCGTGTCTGACTCTTAGCAACCCAATGGACTGCAGCCTACCAGGCTCCTCCGTCCGTGGGATTTTCCAGGCAAGAGTACTAGAGTGGGGTGCCATTGCCTTCACTACCATGTGTAAAATAGATAACTGGCGAGAAGTTGCTATATAAAACAGGGAGCTCAGCCTGGTGCTCTGTGATAACCTAGAGGGATGGGAAGGAGGAGGGGAGGGAGGCTCAAGAGGAGGGGATATATGTATAATTATGGCTGATTTGTGTTGTAAGTAGAAACTTACCCTAAATTAGCTCAGAGTATTGATGACAGAAACTCCTTACAATAGCAGCATATAAAATAAAACATCTGTATCAAATGCTTAAATTATAAATCCAATTTATATTTTAGATGTTAGTACAGCACAATCTATATAACTGTTTATTCCTTCTAAAATTTGAGTCAAAGTTACGAAGGGAATACCTTAGATAACTTCTCTCACATATTTTTCATGAGGGAAATAACCTTTCAAAAGTAAAGTTTTGAAAAAAATTATGTTGACTACTAAGCATGCCAAATATGCAAATATGTGACATTTTTAAACCTACTTCTTCATATAGCTATAGCCATTATCACACATTAATCCTAATAGTCCTTCCTATCCAGACTGTATAATACCTCAAAGTCATTTAGGGCATCATACTATCGGCATCACTAATATCTGATCAGCAGCTGGCATTCATGAAGAGACCTTTCCGAACTTCAGCAAGGTTACTTACTCTTCACTTGACATAATAATTATTTCTTAATGAAGGACTGTCTTTAATTTGTAGATTCTTTGGGTGATTTCTTTTTTTTAGCCATTGAAGGAGGGTACAGATTAGGTAGATAATGTATATTAATGGATTGAGAGATGTACAAACTAGTAATTGCTCCAAAGAACTAAACCACATTTAATTCTTGCTTTGATTATAATGTTTCTGCTTGCTAAAACTGAGAAAAATTTAAGCCACAATGAAATTTCATTACTTTAACCTTTAGGAAAGAAGACTAGCTCAAGTATACCTTCATTCTGAACATATTGATGTAGAAACCTGCACAAAATTATATTTGAATGCAGGCAAATCAAATATGAAAAATACAGGTAATTAATGGTAAATTTGATAATAAAATTTAGTGATGAGGACAGCCAGATTCTCTGTCCCTGTACACTTGGTTTTACTATAGAAAATATTTACTGAATCCAAATGTCAGTATTAATGCTAATAATAAGTAGTTTTATGGTGTGTTGATAAAAAACAAATGCTACCAAATATACTGTGTTATTTCAGTCAATTGTTGTTTTTACTCCTAATTTCCATTTGCAATCCACCTGGAACTGAAAAAAATTGAAAGAAAGAGCTATGGGTAGGGGGAGGTTAAAAACTCTAATTCAATTAAACAGATACTATATATCAGTTATGTAATTCAGGCACTAGATCTGTTCTCTGTCATCACATATGCAGAAGAAAATATTAATCTAAAACAAAACTGAATGTGATAGAAACTAAGAGTAGTAAAAATTACTTAATTTATATTGTATGTTTAATTCAGTGATTTCTGGTTGAAGAGATATCTATTCTATTTATATAGGTATTGGTTTATTTGGGGACACAGGATCAGATTAATTTTCTTCCACAAAGGCCTTGAATGAGTTTTACTTCAATGAGAAAACAATATTTGACTATCTAGTTTAAAAATACCATGTCTATAAATATTAAGAGCTATATGGCTTAATTTTATGTTAGTTGCTTAGTTGTGTCTGACTGTGTAACCCCATGGACTGTAGCTCGCCAGGCTCCTCTATCCATGGCAAGAATACTGGAGTGGGTTGCCATTCCCTTCCCCAGGGGATCTTGCTGACCCACGCATTGAACCCAGGTCTCCTGCACTGCAGGCAGATTCTTCACCAGAACCACCAGGGAAACCCACCCTAATTTTATATTACTATTTACTTTCTCTCAGCCTTACTGAACATATATCTTTATTTCTTAAATCCCAGTCACTCCCATAATCTGTTGAAATCTGGCTTGTGATCCACCTTCGTGTCACTGTGCACCAGTGGCATATTTTCAAGTTTCAGCCTATTCTACCTTAACTCTTTCAGACCTCTTACAATGTTTTCAAGGCACAGAGAGTAGATTTGTCACGGAATTCAGTCACGGAATGAACAGAATCAAAGCTGGGTGTGCTCTGTCTCCTGTTTGCCCCAGTCCTGTGCGGTGCTTGTGCTTAGTCCCTCAGTCGTTTCCGACTCTGCGACCCCATGGACTGTAGCCCACCAGGCTGTTCTGTCCATAGGATTCTCCAGCAGGAATACTGGAGTGGGTTGCTATGTCCTAGTCCAGGGAATCTTCCCAACCCAGGGATAGAAACCAGGTTTCCTGCATTGCAAACCAGATTCTTTGCCATTTGAAATACCACCTTTAGGCAGTGGCATTTGTGAAATATGCTTTTTTTTTTCGCCTCTGGAACAGCATAAGTTTATCATTCTTGTTTTACCTTGCAAACAACTATTTCTCAGTTTTTAAAAAAATGCCATATCCTCTAAATGTATATATTTCCAAAGGTTTATGTGAAGATCATGTATACTGCTGCTGCTGCTGCTAAGTCGCTTCAGTCGTGTCCGACTCTGTGCGACCCCATAGACAGGAGCCCAACAGGCTCCCCTGTCCCTGGGATTCTCCAGGCAAGAACACTGGAGTGGGTTGCCATTTCCTTCTTTTTGGAAATGATGTGTTTCTTAAATAAAATGGTTGAATTACACAAATTGCTATATCACATTAACTGGTAACTATGAACAGTTCCTAAATTATCACTGGAAAAATACATATCCATTAACGTATTATTTTCATTGCACAGTGCCTACAATTAAGACATTTCCATTAGCAAAGAAAGAACTGTGAATTTATTGCTCAATTAAAAGTTTTCATTATTTGCTGATTGAGCCATTTGCCAATTATTGTTTCTGTGCTGGTAATCATTATATTATGCTGGTAATCATTATATTATAATATGGTAAAATTATGCTACTGTTAGCACCTTTACCATGTAAATACATCAGCTGCAAATCTTATAATATTCTATCACCTTTTTTGCTCCTCAAAAATGAAGAGGTACCAAAAGTTTCAATTAGTTGTAGGAGCTTAAATAATATCACATTTATGGTAGAAAAATGAACAAATCTAAACTACTTGGTTATTTTCCATTTTACATGCTCAAAATGTTTGAGTTTCCTATGTTCTATCATCATTGCTCTTCAAATATAAAGTTAGCCTCCATTGCTACAAACACATCATTGTTAAAACTATACTGAATCAGACTTCTATTTCTGACTTTACTAGGGTCATTTGTAGTTGACCATCATTCCCACGGAGAAAAATTAGAAAAGTCAATAAAAAATCCTTATGTCTTTTTTGAAAGCATCAAATATCAGTTTAGACAACCTGAACTTGAGAAGTCAAAATCCCAGAGAATGAAAAAAACAAAAAGGTGAGCTAACATATTGCAGCCCCTTTTCTTTCAAGTTTTTTTTTTTTTTTTTTGCCTGTAGTAGGAGGGTAAAGATCCAGATAAAAAGCTCCAGTGAACAGCCCAGGATATTTAGTTGGGGCAAATAGCAGACAGATCATTACCAACCTAGCCTTGAATCTGGTCATTTCCTGACTGAATTTAGATAATCAAACTATATACTCTCTGGCTGGAAAAAAAAAAATTGAAAAGAAATTTTCTGAACAAACACAACATAATCCTGAGCCATTTTTAACATAGAATAATACACATTCAATAAGAGGATAAGGCTTGTCAAGAGACAGGACAAAGTCAAAGAGAAGAATAACAACAGACCACAGGTAATCAAGACACAGGAGTTCTCAGATAAATATACTAAAATTATTATGATTAGAATGTTTAACAAAATAAAGTAAAACACTGGGGAAAGCAAAATGAGAAGACTGGAAGTTTCACCAGATAACTGAAATCTATAAAACTATATCAAATGTAAATTTTACAATGAAAAAAATAAAACTATGTAAGAAATTAACTCAGTAAGTGTGCTTTATAATAGATTAGAGACAATAAAATATAGCATTGGTGAACTAGAAGGTGGGGCAATAAGAAATATTGAAGCATAGGTGGAGGAGAAAAGGAGGCAAAGATATGAAAGAGCATAAAAGAACTATGAAACAGTGAAAAGTCTAAATAGAAGTGTAAATAAAAGTGTAAATAGAATCAATGAAGAGGAAAAAGAAGTGGAATAAAGAAAATAGACTAAAGTCCAAAGACATATGCTCAGAAAAGTCCAAGCAGGATAAACTCAAAATCACATCAAAGTACATATCAGGCAAGCTATTAAAAAATCTAAGCAAACAAAAAAAACCCCAAAAGTGTTAGAATTCAGCCATGGTGTGGGAGTGGGAAACTGGAAAAAGAGATATACTCACAAACACTACAAATAAATCAAATGGAAACTTTTAAAATTTAGTTATATTTCATGGGAAAAATAGGGAAAAGTACATCTACTCCCCATTCCAGAATATACAAGTTCCCTATATTCAAATATCCACAGAAAGACAAATAAAAGAAAAAAAAGTGAAAAATGGAAAACAAACAGCAAACAAAAGATAAGTGGCATACTTAATCTCTAAATTTCAATCACTGTATTCAATGTTAATGGTATAAATGCATCAACTAAAACACAGATTGGCCGAGTGAATTAAAAAAGAATCCATGACTCAATTATACATTGTCTACAAGAAACTCACATCAAATATAATTAAGATTAAAAGTAAAAAGAAAAATACTTAACATTCAAACTTCAACAGCAAGAAAGAGGAGCTATATTAATTAATATCAGATAAGAAAGACTTCACAGCAAGGAAAATTGCCAGATTCAGAGAGGGACATTATATATGGACAATTGGTCAAGTCACCAAAATGATACAGCAGTTTTAAACGTGTATGCACTAAAAACAAATAGACAAAAAACAGGCAGCAAGACAGGTGAAGCAAAAACTGAAACAACTGAAAGCAGAAATGGACAAACTTAAAATTATATATAGAGACTTTGATATCCCTCCTTTAAAACTGATAGACATAGTGGAAATTAGAGAGCATTTCAAATTGAATAATAATAATTAATATTACATACCAAAGTTCATGAGACACAGTTACTATTATGTCTAGAAAGAGATTTATAGCTGTAAAAGCCTACACAGAAAATTTTTAAAATGTTAAAAAGTAATAATCCAATCAATGTTCTCAGAGATTTAAAACAATTTGCATTTTGAATCTACAGATTTAGGAGTAATGAAATAAGGGTAGAATTTATTATAATACAAAACATATGTACAACGAGGAAAAATTTTAAAAACCATAAAGGTGCAGAGTTAGTCCTTTACAATAACTAATAACATTGAATGAACTCCAGAAAATCTCATCAATAAAACCAAATAAAGAAGACATAAATTTTCAATATTTTTATTTAATTACAGAGTACAAAAGTAGTATGTTGGAACTACTTCATATCTACTCAAGACAGCAAAATATGTGCATGTCTTCCAACTATACAACTTGCAATAGGTTGTTCTGATGGTATATTGGCAATTATAAATCAAGTTATTTTTTTCTCCCAAAACTGGTTTATCAGCATATCACTCAACCAAAAAAATAAAAAGTAACTACAGTACTTATAACAATTTTATACCAACAAACTCAACAATTTAAATAACACATGTAGGTTCTTAGAAAAACAAAATTTTAAAAAGTTGAAATTTAATAGTTCTATATTTACTAAAGAAATTTTGCAATTGAAAATCTTTGTGCAAATCAATCTGCAGGCCCGGACAGTGGCTTCTCCCTAAAATTCTTTCCTAAACCATTAAATAAAAAGTAATACTGCGTTTACATAAACTTAAGTTTTACAAAAACTCAAGATAGTGAAAAAGAAAGCAAGTTTATGGATTTGGTTTTATATATATATTTTTCTGTAATGAAGTGTAATTTACATACAGTGAAACACTGACATCTTAAATATACCATCTGATCAATTATAACAGATCTAGACCACTATGAGCTAGTGGGCTTCCCTGGTGGCTGAGACTGGTGGTAAAGAAACTGCCTGCAATGCTGGAGACCTGGTTCAATCCCTGGGTTGGGAAGATCTCCTGGGCATGGGGATGGCTACCCTTTCCAGTATTCTTGCATGGGAGAATCCCATGAATAGAGGAGCCTGGCAGGCTACAGTCTGTGGGGCAGCAAAGAGTTGGACAACACTGAGCGACTAACACTTTCACCTTCAGACCACTGTGAAACCCACATTTCTATGATGCAGGAGATCCTATCATCATATAAAGCTCTTCCAAGTCCCATCTTAGTGAATGAGCCCTTCCCAAGAAGCAACCGCTAATATAATTTCCATTAAAAAGGGTTACTTTTGTCTATTCTAGATGTCATATAAATGAAATCATACAATTTTTACTTTTGTACATCTGATTTATTTAACTATGGTTCAATAGTATGGTTGTTATGATCCATCCTATTGTTTCAGGTATCATTATTTTGTTCCATTTTATTGTCAAAAGTATTCAACTATATATACAACTATATAAATAACACAGACTATTTTCTATCTGTTTTAAAAATGATGGGTATCTGGACTGTTTCTATGTTTTGACTAATATGAAAAAGATGGTATTCATTATACACAATAATTTTTATGTATATAATTTAAACTTCTCTTTGAAAAATGCCTAGGAAAAGAATTGCTATATCATAATGCAAATTATGCTTAACTTTTTAAAAACTGCTAATGCTCTTCAACGATTTATGACTTTATGCTCCCACTGGAAGTTTATAAGTACCAGGTGCCCCACATTTCCTACAGTTTTCGGTGATGTAAATCATTTTCATGAATCCATTTTAGTGGGGATCTTGTGGACTTAACTGTTGTTTTAACTGGCATTTCCCTGATGAACAGTGACGTTGAGTACTTTCTTATGTGCTTAATAGCCATTCACATTACAGTGTCTGTACAAACCGTTTCTCTATTTTTAAAAATTGGCTTGGTTGTTATTTTATTACCAAGATGCAAGAGTTATTTATACCATCAGGATATAAGTCATTTGTCATAATATGTGAGAGGGTATTTTCTTCCCATCTCTGGCCTATTTTCTTAATAGTTTCTTTTGAAGAACAAAAGCTTTTAACTTTCTTAAAATTGAATTTATCCATATGTAATGGCAACTTTTGTTTTTCATAGATTCATTAAGAATATATCAGAGAATAATAATAATTGTACTTCTTCCTTTATAATCCACAGGATTTTCTTTTTCCTTATTTCACTAGTGGAAACTGCAGGAGGTATAATGCTGAATAGCTGTGATGAGAAAGGACAAATTTCTCTTGTCAGTCTTGGGAAGGAAAGTGTTTAGTATTTTACTATTAAGTAGGTTTTTGTTTTTGTGCTTTATCCAATGGACCCCTTCTATTTCTAAAATTGATGTTAAATTGTAACCAATTTAACTGTAGTGGGGCTTCCCAGGTGGCGCTAGTGGTAAAGAATCCACCTGCCAGTGCAGAAGATATGAGAGATGCTGGTTCATTTCCTGGGTCGGGAAGATCTCTGGGAGGAGGGCCTGGCAACCACTTCAGTATTCATGCCTGAATAATCAAATGGACAGAGGAGGCTGGTGGGCTACTGTCTATAGTGTCAAAAAAGTTGGACATGATTGAAGTGACTTAGCACAGGATTTTTACTGTAGTAATTGAAATATTAATATTCTTTTTCTTTTGTAATCTAGTGGTTACATTAATTGCTATTTGAATGCTAAACCAACACATTTTAGATACAACCTACATGATTATTTGTATTATTCTCTTTATATATTAGTGGAATTGATTTGATAACATTTGTTAGGATTTCTGTGTCTATTATAAAGGATATTGTTATGAATTTTCATTCCATGTAATCTATTATCGTATTATTTTGCTACTAAGTTTATGGTGGTCTTGTAGTATAAATCAGAGTTTCTTCTTCTCTTTAATATTATTAATTTTGTTTGTGTGTGTAGGATCGACATTGTTTATTCCGATAGATTTGATAGAAGCCACTAGTGAAGACATCTGGACATGTTTCTTTAGGAAATTTTGAAATGAGATGTGTATAAGAGACAGTGTGTCTGTACAAACCGTTTCTCTATTTTTAAAAATTGGCTTGGTTGTTATTTTATTACCAAGATGCAAGAGTTATTTATACCATCAGGATATAAGTCATTTGTCATAATATGTGAGAGGGTATTTTCTTCCCATCTCTGGCCTATTTTCTTAATAGTTTCTTTTGAAGAACAAAAGCTTTTAACTTTCTTAAAATTGAATTTATCCATATGTAATGGCAACTTTTGTTTTTCATAGATTCATTAAGAATATATCAGAGAATAATAATAATTGTACTTCTTCCTTTATAATCCACAGGATTTTCTTTTTCCTTATTTCACTAGTGGAAACTGCAGGAGGTATAATGCTGAATAGCTGTGATGAGAAAGGACAAATTTCTCTTGTCAGTCTTGGGAAGGAAAGTGTTTAGTATTTTACTATTAAGTAGGTTTTTGTTTTTGTGCTTTATCCAATGGACCCCTTCTATTTCTAAAATTGATGTTAAATTGTAACCAATTTAACTGTAGTGGGGCTTCCCAGGTGGCGCTAGTGGTAAAGAATCCACCTGCCAGTGCAGAAGATATGAGAGATGCTGGTTCATTTCCTGGGTCGGGAAGATCTCTGGGAGGAGGGCCTGGCAACCACTTCAGTATTCATGCCTGAATAATCAAATGGACAGAGGAGGCTGGTGGGCTACTGTCTATAGTGTCAAAAAAGTTGGACATGATTGAAGTGACTTAGCACAGGATTTTTACTGTAGTAATTGAAATATTAATATTCTTTTTCTTTTGTAATCTAGTGGTTACATTAATTGCTATTTGAATGCTAAACCAACACATTTTAGATACAACCTACATGATTATTTGTATTATTCTCTTTATATATTAGTGGAATTGATTTGATAACATTTGTTAGGATTTCTGTGTCTATTATAAAGGATATTGTTATGAATTTTCATTCCATGTAATCTATTATTGTATTATTTTGCTACTAAGTTTATGGTGGTCTTGTAGTATAAATCAGAGTTTCTTCTTCTCTTTAATATTATTAATTTTGTTTGTGTGTGTAGGATCGACATTGTTTATTCCGATAGATTTGATAGAAGCCACTAGTGAAGACATCTGGACATGTTTCTTTAGGAAATTTTGAAATGATGAGTTCAATATCTTTAATTAATATTAAAGTATTCATCTTTAAATTTTTTCTTATGTTTTGATGAATTGTGTTTTTCAGTAAATGTGTTCATTTTACTTGTCAAATATATTTGCATAAAGTTGCTCATAAAACCCTTTTACTGTCCTTTTAAGTTTGTAAATTCTTCAGTAATGATACTTCTTTCATACCTGATGTTAGAATTTTTTATTTATCAATTTTTTTAATCAGTCCTTTTAGAAATTAACCAACTTTGTTACTGTTATCAACACATTTTTGGATTGTTTAAGTCTCTCTGTTGCTTTTGTATATTTCATTGACATATGTTCTCTTTTATTATTTTCTTCCTCCTGTTTAATGTTTGATTTCTACATGTTCCACATATCCTCGTTCCCCTATTCTTCTTTTCTTGCATTGTTTGCATTAATTCAATTATTTTATGGCATTTAGAACTCATTAAAAGTTCTTGGCCAGCTATGAACAGAACAGTATCATTAAATTGTCTGAATCACGGAAAAAGACTCCGATGCTAGTAAAAATTGAGGGCAAGAGGCGAAGGGAGTAACAGAGGATAAAATGGTTGGATGGCATCACCAACTCAGTGGACATGAATTTGAGCAAACCCCAGAAGACAGTAAAGGACACGGAAGCCTGATGTGCTGCAGTTTATGCTGTTGCAAAGAGCTTGACATGACTTAACGACTGAACAATAAAAACAACAAACCTTGTATTTAATGATTTGACTCTTAAAACTTTCTCTTTGGCACTGCAAAAGGGAGAAGAGTACATAATATTCTACTGCTATTAAACATGTAATTTCAAATTTTTTGGCAACAAAATAAATCAAGAAATATATATATATATGTAAAAAAACGAAGTATAACTTTCATTATTTGAAGCCAACAGATTAAGTACATAGAAAATTCAAGAGACCCTAAGATAATTATTAAAATCAATAACTGAATTTAGCAAGGTTGATATACAAAGTCATTTGCATGAAAACAAATAGGAAATAAATACATTAAAATAGATAGGAAATAAAACTTTTAAAATGATACTATTTACAATGCTGAGAATAAAAACAACAAAATTCTCAAATACTCAGACTAAATCTAATAAAAGATGTTTAAGATCACTCCATTGAAGATCACAAACTGTTGTGAAAGAAATTAAAGAAGACAAATAAATGGAGGGATAGAAAATGCCAATAACTGGATGATTTGCAGATTCAATTCAGTCCAAATAAAAATTTGAGGTTTTTTTTAGGAGTCCAAGTAGAAATTGATAAACTGCTCATAAAATACATATAGAAACACATGAGGCCAAGACCAACCAAGGGAAGATTGAAAAAGGAAAAAGCAAAAATCCTTGCTCTACCAGATTTCATACAATTTTATAGTAATTGAGACATAGTAGTATTAACATAGGGGTAAACAAAGACAAATAGAAGAGAAATGAATGAAGAAATAGACTCATGTATTTAATCCTTTAATTTATGACAAATGTGATGAGGCAGTATAATGGGAAGTAATGGTCAATTTTATCGGTGGTAATGATTTAAATAGATATGCAAATTAAAAACCAAAACATTATCTTGAAATTGACTTTTCTATGTGGTTTGAGGTAGGACTAAAGATAATGTTTTGGAGGATTTTCCTATTCATTATAGAATGGCATTAAGATTGTGAGAAGGTAAGCCACAAAGTAGAAGAAACATTTTTAATAAATATATTAAATAAATGACATATCAAATACATAAAGGACTCTACAAATGAAGAAAAGTAAAACACAAAAGGGGGGAAGTGGGCCAAGACTGGAACAGGTGATCCAAAAACAGATAATCGAGTGGTCAAAATCTTTTGAAAATTTACTCAATTCACAAATCATAAGATAGATGCAATTTAAAATCACATTATGATTCCATGACACCAATTAGAGTGTTTAAAATGAAAAATACAGATGACATTAAGTGCTGACAAGAACATGGAACAAATGGAATGCTTGCAGAAGAATAAACTGGAAAATTGTTTGGTATTAGATATCAACATCTTCTTATCCTATGCTTATTAGGTACATATGTGATAGAAGGGGCTTCCCTAGTGGCTCATCAGTAAAGAAATCTGTGTGCAATGCAGGAGCTTCAGGAGAGGCGGGTTTGATCTCTGGGTCAGGAAGACACCCTGGAAGAGGGCATGGCCACCCACTCCAGTATATTCTTGCCTGGAGAATTCATGGACAGAGGAATCTGGTGGGCTACAGTCCACAGGGTCACAAAGAGTCGGACATGACGGAAGAGACTTAGCATGCATGCATCTAATAGAAATATGTTCACCAAAAGACTGGTCCAAAAATACTGAGAGCAGAATTTTTCACATAATGGTCTCAAACTGGAAGCAACTCAAAAATTCATAAATAGCCAAATGTAATAATTCTGTTCTGTGCATACAATGGAATATTATTCTAAAAATTAAAGAGATCTTGCTATTCATAACAGCGTATGAATATCACAAACGTAATATTGGGACAGAAATCTAGAAATAAGTTGTATTGTATATAATTCCATTAAAACAGCAAAACTAGTATAGGACGTTCAAAGTAGTCAGAAGTCACATTTTAGTGAGGCTGTGAAAGAGTGGCAAAAGAGACGCTTCCTGAGAGCTATTAACATTAATTCTCTGCTTCTCAATCCGGGTGCTACAGACACAGATGTGCCCACTTCGTAAAAATCCAATAAGGTATATACTTACATGCTGACGATTTCTGTTACACTTCTTAAAGTCATATTTTACATTACATTTTTAAGACAGTGTTTTAATATACCCAGATTATATTAACATCAGGCAAGAGGATACTGTGTGACAATAATATATTAAAACTAATAACAAAAGCACAGGGACACCAAGTCTAGATTACCGTTACTGTGAGAGGAAAAAAAGACTGACATTTTGCTATGAAGTAAACATCATTTCTCTGAGCACTCACACCAAATAACTTCTAAATTAACAGACCAACTGCAATCAATTACATACCTCGCCTTTCAGGTCTTCCTACTTCCGTCAGAATAAATTAATAGACAATGGGAAATGAAATGAAATGTGCCATGGTAGAAACAGTCCTTCAAAATAAGTTTCAGTAAAGAAAAAGTCAGTATTTAACCCACAGTGTATGAAGATAAGCTCTTTCGACCACATATACACTCTTTATTTCCCACACATATATACACACACAAACAGGATAAATTAGGAGAAAGGTTAGAATGACTGATAAAAGCTACAGAAATATCTATTTTTTATTTTCCATCACCTTACTTTCATGTCTTGGATCATCTGACAGGTTATCCTCTAGTGCTACTGGAAACATGGAGATTGTATAGGCCTTAAGAGGACCATACATGAAAAAATTGTGTTTATTTGGCTGTGTTCATTGACTCTGTGGGCTCAATGGATGATGTGGGAGAGGCAGCACATCTTAGTACATTAATATTTACTACTAGAGTAAATATTACATTTCAAAATTAGGAAGCACGTTGAAAACCTTTAACAAATGAAGTGAGACATGTTGGCAAATGGAGTATAGAGCTTCAGAGGAATGAGTCTAAGATACTGAGTAGGTAAACAATTGAGACTCACACAGAGAGATCATTATAACCCAGGGGACAGGAGCTCATAAATATGGACCACAGAAAAAAGACGCTGCTCAAAGGGGAGGGACAGGGAGGCCTGGCATGATGCAGTCCATGGGGTTGCAAAGGGTCGGACACAACTGGGTAACTGAACAACAACAACAAAAGCCGGGCTAGTCGATACATTTTTCCAAGATACAGAGAAACAAGCAAGTCAGGTTAAGAACAACTGACATCTGAAATTCTAAGAAATGTGTCAAGAATGATTAAAATCTGACATCAATGTTGTGTCAAAATGTACAGTGTTTTTGGAAATTAACTATGTGTGTGTGCCCACATCAGTGTATAGCTTTGTGAATCTTTCTAGCTGGCTATAAGGGAAACCTTTACCTAGGCCAGATTTTCTCAATAGCATCACTATTTACACTTTGGACCAGGTATTTTTTAATATGAAGGTTGCCCAGTGTATTGAATGGTATTTAACAGCATCCCTGGCCTCTACCCTCAGATGTCAGTGGCACACCACACTCCCCATCATAACAATAAAAAATGTCTCATGCCAAGTCACTTCAGTCATGTCTGACTCTTTGTGACGCTATGGACTGTAGCTCATCAGGCTCCTATTTTCATGGGATCCTCCAGGCAAGAATACTGGAGTGGGTTGCCATTTCCTCCTCTAGGAGATCTTCCTAACAATCTAACCTATGTCTGCTATCTCCTACATTGGCTGGTAGGCTAGGGCTACCTGAGAAGCCCCAAATGACTCAGAACATTGACAAATGCCCTCTAAAGGAAATACTGCCCCCAACTGAGAACCACTGATCCATGCAGATAAATAAAATGCTACTCTCTTCTATCTCATTTTTTGCAGTGGGCTCACATCATCCACACAATGAAGGCTTGAACTTGAATGTGAATTGTGTTATCCCTGGGCATATTAACTAAATAACTGCATGTGGGGCAGAAATGATAGAAAGAATCATGGGAAGACCAATCCTAATGTTTCCATGACTGAAAAATTTCTCTAATTAGAAAAAAGTAGCTGATTTTTTTCATTAGCTTTTAAAAGTATATTCCTACTTTTTGGATTTTGGAAATTAATTAGCTTTGGAATGAATTAAGGAACTTCACACAGATAAATTTTCTCTTACTTATCACTCATATTTGATTTTAACAGATACATTTTCACTAAGAAGGATTGGAGCAACTGTGTTGATTTCCATGCACACACAATTTTCAGATAATTATATTTGCTGAGACAATAAGATTTTTAAAAAGAAAAAAATATAAATGATTCTTTGAAAGCTAAAATTAAGAAATCTTATTGAGTCTACATGAGTTATAATACACGAATTAGGTTGATTATCTCTATTTAGAG
>SJYT01051821.1:64316-81529 GCA_006410635.1 Cephalophus harveyi | reverse complement strand
AAGCTATGGTTTTTTTCCAGTGGTCATGTATGGATGTGAGAGTTGGACTATGAAGAAAGCTGAGTGCCAAATAATTGATGCTTTGAAATCTGGCATTGGACAAGACTCTTGAGAGTCCCTTGGACTGCAAGGAGATCCAACCAGTCCATCCTAAAGGAAATCAGTCCTGAATATTCACTGTAAGGACTGATGCTAATTCTAAAACTCCAATACTTTGGCCACCTGATGCAAAGAACTGACTCATTGGAAAAGACCCTGATGCTGGGAAAGATTGAAAGCAGGAGGAGAAGGGGACAACAGAGGATGAGATGGTTGGATGGCATCAACCATCTCTAGTTGGTGATAGACAAGGAAGCCTTGCATGCTGCAGTCCATGGGGTCACAAAGGGTCAGACAAGACTGAGCAACTGAACTGAATTGAACTGAATTCAGAAATGGGCACAGGTCATAATATGTTTTGATAGTGTAGAATCATAGACTTTTAGTGCAAAAAGTACTTGAAAATTAGGAACTGTAATTTCTTGGTGTAGAGGAAAGTGTGCAGAGGCCTCTTTATTTATAGTCTGGGAGCAATTTAAAGGAAGCCATGTCCATATCATAGATCTTTTTTCCTGCTATACTTTACTGTCTGCAGACTGTTTAATCCATATAGACTAAGAGTGATGAGACCGTAGGCCTGGGAAATAAGCACCTCCCATAACAACAGGATAAAAAATCTGAATATATCATTGTTTTGGTTCTATTTTACAACTGTAGAATATCCAAAAATGAAACAAACAAAAAGATATATAAATGCCTTCAAAGAAACAAAAGAAATTTAAAAGTAACATACTTGAATAAGCTTCTTTTTTTCTGGCTGTTAACAAGTAATTGACTTTTAAAGCACTACTACCAAGTGATGCATCTCCTTTTGACTAAAGTATATGTGACAGATTCCAACTACTGAGTGGGACAATCTAAGTTTTAATAAAATAAGATGTATGACTATCTGTATATAATTATATAAAATTAATTATAAGATTATACAATATCCAGATAAACTTGTTACTTGAAATTATATTTTATAATTCCTCCTGTGTTATTTCAACAAACAAAGGAAGTTAGATTTATTTCATTTGTAAGAGAAAAGTGAGTTATCTATATTCAGATGAGAACTACCAAATTGGTAATTTTTACATTTTGTATAGCCCTGATTAATTTTTAAAAAGATAATAATGAAACAATTTCAGAGCTACACAACATAATACACTAAAATTCTCTATGGTGTTTTGGGGAGATGTAATTACTACAGAATATTAAGTTGGGAAAACAGAAATAGAGCATTTAATCTACATGAGTAATTGGGACACCTGCACACAGCAAACAGTTTAGCTGTTGGAGAATGTTAAAAGATTAGTGTTTTTTGTTTTTTTTTTTTACAATTTCAGCTATTATCATTACAGCTTTTATTACTGAAAGGTTATGGAAGAAAACTATTGATGACTGGAAATTTAATTTGATTAACCTAAATGCTTGGGAGGAATTGGGCCCACCCTGTAATTGGTAATTCACAAGTAATTCACATTTTGAAACATACTGGGAGCTAAATAAGATCAAATCTTTCTGGAAAATTGACAATTAACTCTGAATTTCTGATCAATAGCTTATAGATATATACCTTTCAGCAAAAACAATGAACACAATTTATAGTCCTTGTTCTGTTCCTTGTTTATACTAGATGTCTTATTTGTGCAGCTATTTTGTATCTTTGTCTTTCATAATTCAATTGATCTTTTATCATTAATAGAAATTTTTTTTAACAATTTTGTACGATAATCTGTAAGACTGCCAATAAATGTAGCAGAGCCAAGCTCAGTCCTTCAAATTAATATTATTTAGAAAATCCTAAACCACAAACAGTATGTTGGTTAGAACTTCAAGTATGCCCACCATTACTGGAGAAAAAAAATACTGATTAACAAAAACATGGAATTTCCTTCAATCAAAAATGATTGTATATAGGGGAGGGAAATAGTGCAATGGGAAGGACTATACAATGTTGGGGATCTTTTTTAATGTGCATAAAAATGTATTCAATTTACAACCCAGAAAGAATTCTTAGTAAGTTTTTGGTAAGGCAATGGTAGAGGAAAATAGAAGGACATTAGTTAGTTCAATTTGGGGACAGAGGGAGGAGTTATACATTTTTAAAAACTTGGCTGAATTTTGAAAGGCACTATAGTACCTTGGTTAAGACAGCGACCCTTGAACCATACTATGTGGGCTTTGAAACTCACCTTCACTGATTAAATAAGGCTTGTACTTGGGCAAACTTATTTCACTGCTTATTCTTCAGTTTTATTATTCTTTAAAATAGGGATAATAATATTTTTTACTTCATGAACCTATCAGAATTATCAAAAACGTCTTGTATATGGTGTAGCTGGTAGCCTAGTACATGATGAATGCTCAAAACGATAACACTATTTCTTAAACAGAACCAGCATACTCAAAAAACTAACATTTTTTTCATAGAATTTTATAATTATAAGATTTTTCAGTAATAATCCTAAAGATAATTTTGAAATATTAGCAGTGCTAATATTTGATATATTACCATTAAATGAGTTCTGAACAAATATGTTTAATATAAAAACTCAAGCTTTTAAAGATCTTAGTCCTTTTATGTGGATATAATAGAATTAGGTAAATCAATGCTTTTCAGAGCAGAGGGTTATGACATTCCTGGAAGTTACAGTACATTTTTGTTCAGTTAGGAAAGTGTAAATTCACACTTTGCTGAATACATATTGACTTCTTCCATAAAAGTTAAATCTATTTCAATATTGACAAAATATTTCCTCCATATTAGGAATCTGAGATCACAGCCAACAAAGATAAACTGGAGAAATTCTACAATTCAAAGAGGACATCTGTTCAGGACATCAATTTTGCAGAAGCCATGGTTCAACATAGGGGTTGATGAAATTAAGGAGGAAAAGGGAAAGACAGAGGCATAAACGTGCATTGAGGCAGCATAGGAGTATGAATGAAGAATATGGCTTGTTGTGGTGGCTCTAAAACACATCTGCAGACTCTCTGACTCATATCCCTCCAAAAGGTGAAAATATTTGATCTCCTCTTGGAACCAGGCCAATCTCTGGCACTGACTTGATGAATAGACAATAGCAGTAATGATACTACATGACTTAAAAGGATAGAAACACTCTAATCTGAGAGCCTGTACAAGTCTGGGACTTTGAGGCTGCCAAGTGAAGAAACCATGTAAAGAGGCTATTGAAAATGAATGAGAGAAATGAGAGACCAATAGTGAGAGATAGAGAGACTGACCTAAGGAGTCCAGCTGATTTAAACTTTCTGGTCCAGAAACCAGACATTTGATTGGAAAAGCTTTGAAGATGATGCCAGCCCTATTATATTCTGAGTGCAATTATATGAGACCGTGGATGGCTCAGTGGTAAAGAATTCACCTACCAATGCAAAAACCACAGGAGATACATGTTTGATCCCTGGGTTGGAAGATCCCTTGGAGACAGGCATGGCAACCCAGTATTCTTGCCTGGATAATCCCATGAATAGAGGAGCCTGGAGGGCTACACGCCATGGGGTTTCAGAGTCAGACACAACTGAGCAAGCACACACACAGTACTAGATATTTTAGCTAAGTTTGCCAACCACCAGATTTGTGAGTAAATAAATAATTTATATCGTTTCAAGCTATTGTTTTGTAGTGGCTTATTACACAGCAATGGATAATTAGAACAATGTGGCCTTCAAATGAGTAGTCATCACATAAATGTTTAATATGATTTAACATGTTGTAGAATTTCCTAATTTTGTTTGATATTATTTATTATATACTTAAGAGTATCAACAGGCAATAGAAGTCCAGAAGAAATCATTAAAAGTGATGAATTCATTCAACATTTATTTATGAGAATCTACTATATGCTGAGCAATTTTTTGAACTCCAGGTATATGTCATTGATAAACCTGAGAAATAGATAATTTCTTTGTTCCTATATATAGTGCCATGAAAGAGATAGACAGTAAGTTGTTTCAATGTATAAAATAACTCCAGGCATTTATGTGATAAGAAGAAAGAATAGATCATTCAGTGGATTAAGGGTTGATTATCTAAGATAGGGGAGTCAGGGGAGATATTTCTCTGAAGATGGTATTTGAAAATTAACATCCCAGGCTGAAAGAACAGCAAATGTTTAAGTCCTGAGTTGTGAAGAAGAACCAGAATAATGTATCTAAAGCAGAGTGAGTAAAGAAGAGAGTGACATGAAATGACCAAGTGAGGAATGTGAATTCCATTTTAGGTAAGTGGGAGGCCATGGGAGACCCTTTCAGGAGAATGAGGTGGCTCTCGAATGAGTGTAACAGAGATGGTTTGCAGTTGACCAAACCCATGCCCTCTTACACCTGGCACCCAATGATGTGACTATGTACCAACAGAACAGACTATGTAGCCAACAGAACAACAGAATGTGATTGGAACTAATACATCTGCAACAGATAGAAGTGTTCCGTGTGTGCTCATTCAAGCTCCTTCCCACTTCCAGCTGACAGAGATGGAGGTAATACTCAGAGCAATCTGAGAAGCCATAGGTTGAAGATGACAGAAACATCATCACCCTAGGTGCCTAATGACTGCATGAAATAGACTCTGTACTACTACATGCACCCACTTCACACACCAATCACACACACAGTGCCACTGCCAACACATCAACTAGGGAACATCTTAAAGACTTCCATGATAAAAGCTAGATTTTTGTTTTGGATAACTATATGTATGGGTCTATTTGTTATCTCGGCCTCTTGTTATTGTTTAGTCCCTAAGTCATGTCCAACTCTTTTGTGATGCCATGGACTGTATCCTGACAGGCTCCTCTGTCCAGGGATTTCCCAGGATTGAAGACTGGAGTGGGTTGCCATTTCCTTCTCCAAGGGATCTTCCTGACCCAGGAATTGAACATGCATCTCCTACAATGCAGGCAAATTCTTTACCACTGAACCAGCAGCGAAGCCTTGTCTGTCTTATATAACTCAGCCTAGTCCACCTGATATAATATAGTGGATAAACAGCCTCTTCTAAAACAGAGGCTGAACTGGAAAGAAGATTAATAAAAAGACTTTTGTAATCAATGAGGGGAAACATGCTGATAGCTTACACAAGGGTGGCGACAGTGAACTTGGCAAGACATGTTCCCATTCAGAGTATAGTTCTATGACAGAATCAAAAGGACTTACTGAGATCGCATAAGAACATCAGCTAGAAATTCTGAAAATTCTTATAATCCTTCTATACTCTTGTGAAACCAGATAACAGAATAGACTTTTCCTGATTCACTCTTGAAAGAGAACAAAATCCACAGAATTTCACAACGAGTGTAAGGCAAATCTCCTTCTTAGGTAGAATTTTCAAAAGTGAAAGAAACTCCATTCTATGATTCTAGGGATTTACAGATAATTAAGCACAGAGATGGGGAAACAGTGGAAACAGTGTCAGGCTTTATTTTGGGGGGCTCCAAAATCATTGCAGATGGTGACTGCAGCCATGAAATTAAAACACTTACTCCTTTGAAGGAAAGCTATGATCAACCTAGATAGCATATTCAAAAGCAGAGACATTACTTTGCCAACAAAGGTCTCTCTAGTCAAGGCTATGGTTTTTCCAGTGGTCATGTATGGATGTGAGAGTTGGACTGTGAAGAAAGCTGAGTGCCGAAGAATTGATGCTTTTGAACTGTGGTGTTGGAGAAGACTCTTGAGAGTCCCTTGGACTGCAAGGAGATCCAACCAGTCCATTCTGAAGATCAGTCCTGGGTGTTCTTTGGAAGGAATGATGCTAAAGCTGAAACTCCAGTACTTTGGCCACCTCATGGGAAGAGTTGACTCATTGGAAAAGACTCTGATGCTGGGAGGGATTGGGGGCAGGAGGAGAAAGGGACAACAGAGGATGAGATGGCTGGATGGCATCTCGGACTTGATGGATGTGAGTTTGAGTGAACTCCGGGAGTTGGTGATGGACAGGGAGGCCTGGCATGCTGTGATTCATGGGGTTGCAAGGAGTCGGACACGACTCAGTGACTGAAATGAACTGAACTGAACTGAACTGAGGCACAGAGAAAAGTATCAACTATCAGTTGATAGTTGACTGGAAAGATATCCTTGAATAAAACTGTGAGATGACGCTTCTCAGGCCAAAGCACCCAGGAGCCTATTTCATCTCAGGCCTATTTAGGGGCATTGCATGGGACCAGCCAAAGCACTGAAATATTTTCGCTGAAATGACACCTGGATATACCTGAGGAAATCAAAACCTGTGTGACCATAGGCTAGAAGCTGGAATCTCTGTGCTCTCACAGCATTTACTGGGAAGCACTTCTGCCTACAGCGGTGAGTCACACAGGGAGGAGAGGTCATATGGGCTTCTTGTCTGGGCTCTTGTTGAGCTGGCTGCCTCGAGGAGAGAGAAGACTTCAGCAGACAGGCAGGAGGAATAAGGTACAAAATGTTCAAGGAATATGGCACAGTGATGGTCTTGGGACAATGTATGACTAGAGATCTCTCCATGACACACACAGTTGTGTATCTCCTCTAGATTGTTGTTGTCATTTAGTCACTAAATGAGTGTCATTTAGTCATTAAAGGCATGTCCAACTCTTTTGCAACCCCGTGAACTGTAGGACTTCCCATATGGCTCATTGGGTAAAAGAATCCACCTGCAATGCAGGAGATGCAGGCAGATGTGGGTTTAAACACCGGGGTGGGAAGACACCCTGGAGGAAGGCATGGCAACCCACTCCAGTATTCTTGCCTGGAGAATCCCATGGACAGAAGAGCCTGGTGGGCTACAGTCTACAGGATTACTAAGAGTTGGACATGACTGAAGTGACTGAGCCTGCATGAACTGTAGCCCACCAGGTCCTTCTGTCCAGGATTTCCTAGGCAAGAATGGGTTTACCATTTCCTTCTGCAGGGGATCTTCCTGACCCAGGGATTAAATCTACATCTTCTGCATTGGCAGGCAGGTTCTTTACCACAGAGCCACCGTGAAGAGTCCATTAATGTGCCACAGAAGAAAAACAAAATTATATTGAGAAACCTTCCTACCCCACCCCAAGCCAGGAACATCAGAATCTGGCTATCAGGTCAGGGACAGGGTGGCAGAGAGGAGGGCAGAGAATAAACAGACAAACAATTAGAAGCCAACCAGACTAGCCCCTCATTCCCTTGCCCACTGGAAGGTCTCCAGGCCAAAGTTGCCCCAAGCTGTGCAGGGGAGAAAACTTTCCATTACATTAGGTTCAGTTCAGTTCAATTCAGTCACTCAGTTGTGTCCGACTCTTTTAGACCCCATGAATCGCAGCACGCTAGGCCTCCCTGTCCATCACCAACTCCCGGAGTTCACTCAGACTCATGTCCATCAAGTCAGTGAGGCCATCCAGCCATCTCATCCTCTGTCATCCCCTTCTCCTCCTGCCCCCAATTTTTCACAGCATCAGAGTCTTTTCCAATGAGTCAACTCTTCGCATGAGGTGGCCAAAGTACTGGAGTTTCAGCTTTAGCATCATTCCTTCCAAATAACACCCAGGACTGATCTCCTTTAGAGTTTGTATTACTGTTTTGCAGCATGCATACAAAACTTTGAACTAAATGACTGTGATTTGAATGCACTGCAAGACTCTATTTCTAAAAATGAACCAAAGGTCTATGGGATCTGCCTGACTTTTTTTTCTGAAGCAGGGCAAGATTCAGCCACTGAATAAAAATTTTAAAAACTGCAGGACACTAAAATATAGTAATGTCTTGATCATGTTATGAACCATGCTTGCTCAACACAGTGGCTCATTCAATTCATAACACAAGAGAAATGTGGGCATTTCTAAATACAGTGACTCACAACAACAGAGAACTTTGGGTGGGAAAGTGGAAACTGAGCTCAGGTCACCAACATGTAGATAGGACAACAGCATAATTTTCTTACCAAATGTATGACGGAACTTCTCTTCTGACTTGGGAGCAATGTAGCTTAATCACTATAATCTCTTAGAGGATCATAAGAAAAAAATTGCTGCTCTGTTTCTGAATGTCCAACAAAACATTAAAACCTATGAGATTCCTCTTCAGTTTTGGAGTTCACTATCTACATAGATGGTTAACTACATTATTTAAAGTGTTTTCTATTTTTAAAAAAGCAAATGACACATTCAGAAATGTTTCTAGAATTTATTTTTTCCTGTCTGCTCCCTACAATCTTGTTTTGTCCATGGGTATTCTCAAATGATAGTGGAAACTCTATGCATAGAATATCCTCATGCTTGCTTAGAAAACCTGGTCTGTGGCTCTTGATTTAATTATGGAAAGGAATGGGGGAAAACGAACCCAGAGTTCTATTTTTGTGTATCCATGACACAGTTAACCTAAGACATGGCAGAGTTCTACAAATTCAAAATACTTAAAAATAATTTATTTGCTATAATAAGAAGAAAACCATTTTTTCTTTAACTGAATTTCTTGTCCTTTGTGGCAGAAATCAAATGCCTCATATTACTGTAGCAGTTTTTCTCCTCACAATTTAATCTAGGACTTGTTAACCAAGGCTATTTCTATATTCAGCAAGATTACATACAAACTCGATTTTATGAATTATGTGAATGCTACTGCTGAGAAATTCTACTGGTAATATGACTATGCAAATGGGCACTTCAGGTAAATTAAAGGCATAAAAGAGAAATTATAAATTGAAGAAATACATTATAAGGGTTTATTTATTTTAGGTCATTCATGTCAAAGCTAAAAACTAACTTTAGTAAGAATACAGATGAAAACTGCTAGATGGGCTAGGAAGAAGCAAATCATTCTAGGAGTATATATTTGCTGTGAATTGATTGAGTTCTTTATGGAAGGTCCCTGAGCAATACCACTATGCTGGACACTTTGCCAGTTATTCAGGAATTCAATACAGTTGCAGATGAGTCTATGATTAAAGTAGATTTAGAAATCTAAATGACCATAGTCACCAAAAATTGATATGAAAACTGACTTATAAGTTGGGTTGGTTCTGGGTCTGAAGTTTAGGAACAATTTAATCAACTGATTTTCCTTGTTATATATGCTAATGGCTGATATATGGTTTAAAAGCAAGCCTAAGTATAAGCAATACTTCTTTCAGTAACATTCAGTTTCATGAGACAACATTGCAGTAGCTGAATAGGCATGAAGTTTTATTTTATAATGATCCTAAGATAATGGTCTATCTGACAATTACTAAGTACAATTGCTAAATACATATTGTATGAGTACAATTTTGTGGTAGATAGTGCAGTATATACAGTGTCTTGGTTTACATTGTAACATCTTGCTTGCAGTAGCTGAATAGGCATGAAGTTTTATTTTATAATGATCCTAAGATAATGGTCTCTCTGACAATTACTAAGTACAATTGCTAAATACATATTGTATGAGTACAATTTTGTGGTAGATAGTGCAGTATATACAGTGTCTTGGTTTACATTGTAACATCTTGCGATATTTTGAATAGAGTGTATTTTTGACCAAATAGTATATTTCTGATAGTTTAGATGGTAACAGATAACTATGGTCATTAAAACTACTAGTCTATGTTCACAAAATCACAAGTGTTTATCTCAATATACCCAATTATATTTTGTTATCGTTACAATCTTCCATCATGAGAAATTTTCATTTGTCTACTGGAAGAGGCCCATATGGATATCTATTTTAACTTTAGAGGCACGGATATCCATCCTCAGTCCCGAAGTCAGAGCCAAGCCAGTGAAGTGAGACAAGAAGAAACATGCTCTCCTTGCACAGTGACTTTACCTTCTCTGACATGGAAAGTTAGCATCTCCTCCAATGCAGTGCCAGTACACTAGCTATAGAAATCACTGCTGTTGACAGTGGTAGGTAAGCAGCAGGTCACTACCTACTTTTTACATCAATTCCTCAAATAAACTTTACCTTTTCCTAACTCTAACTTTTCCATGACTTTAGCTAATCTCAGTCTGTTAAAACTCTACCCAGCCTACAAGACCTGATAAAAATTATTAGATATTCGCTAATAATATTTGCCAGAAACTACTATAATTTTTATTTTTATGTCCATAACTTTTGCCTATGCTTTCCAAACACTGTATCATATGGCTCTAAATTGATACATTTAATTTTAACACTCTGACAGTAGAATCCTTGAGTACAAGGAAATGTTTATAGATTTCAATGTAATCCCACAGTTTAAGGTTCTTCATATAATAGGGATTCAATAAATGTTTATTAAACATTAAATTGATACATTTGTTAAATCCTTAAAATTATACCCAATCTGTATAACAATGCATAATGTTCTATGCCAAATTTGGGTTTTAAGCTTTTTTTTTTTTTTAATATAAAACTATTCCACGTATCACTAAGAATGTGTTATGAAAACTATTCAATGCAAATATAAAGCAGTGTTATTAAGACTCAGAAATCTTAGGTTACTTTTATAATTGAAGAACATTATTTACAAACATTATTTACTTTATCATAGCCTGGCTAACCTAGAAATTTATGCTGTAACATTCTCTAGGCAAACTTACCTCTCACAATGATGTTGGTGGACTTTTTTGCAGGGTTTCCCACATTATTATTGGCAATGCAGCTGTAAGTGCCAGCATCTTCTGAGGTGATGGCAGGTATGGTCAAAGTTCCTCCATTCAAAACAGTCTTTTCAGGCAGAGTCCCAAAGGATCTGACCCATGTGAGAGAGGGTACAGGCTCTCCTCCTGTCGTGACACATACTAATGTTATGGCCTCTCCAGGATTTACAACAATAGGGTCATCCACCAAGAGTTTAATTGACGGAGATGCTAAAAGACAAACAAAAGAACATGCACCTATTTAGATCTACTAGAGCTAGACTTCAACAGTATGTTTTATATTTATACAAACAATTGAAATACTGTTCTTTTGTGCAAAAATCCTATTGCATCGATCAAATTTAAACCATATAGAATGGCTATTTATTTTAATTATGTGGCTTAAACCTGTGGAATTTTACTAAGAATCTTAGAGTCCCAAAGGATCTGACCCATGTGAGAGAGGGTACAGGCTCTCCTCCTGTCGTGACACATACTAATGTTATGGCCTCTCCAGGATTTACAACAATAGGGTCATCCACCAAGAGTTTAATTGACGGAGATGCTAAAAGACAAACAAAAGAACATGCACCTATTTAGATCTACTAGAGCTAGACTTCAACAGTATGTTTTATATTTACACAAACAATTGAAATACTGTTCTTTTGTGCAAAAATCCTATTGTATTGATCAAATTTAAAACATAGAGAATGGTTATTTATTTTAATTATGTGGTGTAAACCTGTGGAATTTTACTAAGAATCTTACACATGGAGAGGGGAATTGAATTTTATGTATTCTTGAATTGTTCCACAATTAGAAAGATGAGAAGAATTAAAGTTTTAAAACAAGAATCCCTTTCTCTTTTAATGTTGACAACCACCATTTGTTTTTGTCCTTCCAGGTATAAATATTGAAGCTGTTTAGTTCTTGTATTTTCATGGTCACGATCATCCTCAGGTCAAATGATACAAACTGAACACAATCAAGTAAGGAAAAAGATTGCCAGAGGTTTTTACCAGGCAGTGGGCCTGGTTTTTCATCTTGAAAGGAATAACAAAATCATGTAATTTAAAGCATCTCCAATGTTTCACCTCTAACCTCTGTTCAGAAGGTTTAGGCAATGTGAGTTCTCATAACCAGTTTTAAAACTTAGAAGCAAATAAACTGCTTTTCAAAAATAGTCACCAACTATGATGGTCACCACTCCAACGTTTGGGTTATACTGATCTCCCCAGTGAAAGTAAGTTGTTTGAAAATTTTTATGTAAAAAAAATGTAGATAAATATCCATTCAATAAAAAAATGCTTTTACTGCACACTTTTCATCAACAAAGTAGAAACTGCACAAAAATCTGTTCAGACACAGTACTTTCTTTTCTGCTTATATCACAGTGTCAGTCTATGCAGTACATTATTAAATAAGAACAGAGGAAATACATTATGCTAATACTGAACTGAACTGAATATTTGATTTCATACATTCAGAAATATTTGAGGCCAAATTTAAAACTGAAATCTATCCATATTTGGACTATAAAGTGTTCAACTGTACTGTGTAACTGCTTTTAGATATTAATTTCAGCTCAGAGTTGGAGAGAGTTTTTCTCAGAATGAAAGGTAAACTCCCTATGGGGTTCAGTATTCTGCCTTGATGGAATATATGAATATTCAAATGAATATACATATTCCACTGTATATATATCTTGCCTTTGGGAACATAGGTGTGCCTTGAGGGCATTATACTAAGTGAGATAATTCAGAGACAGATCCCATATGATCTCACTCATATGTGGAGTATAAAAAAATAAACAAAAAGCAAAAGAAATGTACAAGCCAAACAACCCCCACCCCAAAAATGTAGATATAGAGAACAGAGTGTGATTCCCAAAGGGAAAGAAGTAGGGGAAGGGTGAAATAAGTAAATGATATCAACTGTATGGTGATAGACAGAAACAAAATTTTGGGTGGTGAGCTTGCTGTAGGGTATACAGAAGTAGAAATACAGTATTGTATATATGAAACTTATAGACTATTATAGGTCAGTGCTGCCTCAATTAAAAAACAAATTTGAAAAATGCCAGGGGAGAATAAGAAAACAATTCCATGTTACAATTATGGTTCTGTGTAATAGGCATAGAATGCCTGGGTGATCTTTTTAAACATTGTTGGACTTTCTAAAATCATTGTAAGTAATATACAAGTTTTCAAAGCATTTTAATTGTCCTTCTGAGGTGCTGACTTTAAATTATAAAAATATATGATTAAAAACCTGTTGGGAAAGTCACAAAATGAAAATGAGACAAAAGGTACTGCAGAGTTTAGTAGAAAAGAAAGTATTTCAAAATGCTATTTAATATTGCTAAACTGATAAAAAGATACTACTAATGAAATTTTTTAAAAAATAGATAGTATACTTTTTTATTGACACAGCATTATGAAACAATAGTAGAAATTCTTACAGCCCAGTTTGAGGTAAACAGTATAATTTTACAAAGGTATTTAGTTAAAACACAAGTCTAGAGAGTCCAATAGTTATATTAATAAGACTCATTTGTTTTACACCATGTTTTAGTAAATTAAAAATCCCAAGGCCTAAGGACCATTAATAGTATATGTTTAGATTATAGAAACACACAATGGTGATATTAAGTCAAGAAATATTTGCCCCTGAAATTGACTTGTATAAGGATGAGTTGTTTTAAATATACTTGTATATTTTGAGGACACATAATAAAACATTTATTAATTTTGCTTTATGATTTTAATTTGGAAGTTGAAACTATTGGTTTTTCAAGATTCAGCATTTTTTTAGAGCCTTTAAAGTCTCAGGCAAAAGTGAATTGCAAGTGAATGGTATTATTTTAAACAGTGTTTTTAAACTCTTCAACCACATTGATTTAATGCACTGTTTCTTATTTTGTACTTACATAGGTAATTAGGGAACTAAGAAAGATTGATCTCATTGCATTAAATCATGTTCATGGCTGAGTGTTCTTTAAATGTCTATTGCGTGCTTTGCTTGAACTACTCCATCATTACATAAGAACAAATGTACAAAGCCATTGAGAACATCAGCTTCCTTATAACCATGAGACAAAAGCATTGGTCAAAACCATATTGCAGGATCTAAACATCCAGTCATTCTTCACAGCAACATGTGAGAGATGGATTACTATTTGAAGTTCATTTTTAAGTTAATAAAGAAATGAAACATAGAAATTAAAAAGGGACAAGAGAAAAACAGAGTGGACAGTATGTTAGTTTTTATTTGGAATGTTCCTCAAACCAATGTAAAAAGTAGAAAAAGGTGAACTACACAAAGTAAACAAAGGCAGTTTATCAAGTTGAGTGAAGAAGCATTGAATGGATGATGGATGAAACTAGGGGGAGGAGGCGGAGGGAGGGAATATATGTTTACTTATAGCTGATTCACCTCATTATACAGCAGAAACTAACACAACATTGTAAAGCAACTGTACCTCAATTAAAAAATAAAATAAACATCACATATTATTTTAAACATCTTTATAGTTATCACCAAATGGCTCGAAGTACATAAAAATTATTCCAACGAAGTCCGTTTTTAACATGACACACAATACCAGCCATAAATTGTCTATGTACACGGTGCTCATAAATAAGTGCCCATCTGACTTTCAGAATGAGAATCTTGCCAGCACTCAACGATGGAAGGCCTGGGTCATCATAGCAATTGTCTCAGAGACTAGACTCCTTAAGATCAGTATGTCAACATTCTAGCATGTTTGATATGCTCTGTGGGGCAAATACAGTAGATAGATAGATCTATAAATTATTGGTCCTGGGAGGGATGGGATGAAGTATAAAGACAGGCAAACAAAGAGAAAGAAAGGAAAAAGAAAGGAATTAAGATCAGTATGTCAACATTCTAGCATGTTTGATATGCTCTGTGGGGCAAATACAGTAGATAGATAGATCTATAAATTATTGGTCCTGGGAGGGATGGGATGAAGTATAAAGACAGGCAAACAAAGAGAAAGAAAGGAAAAAGAAAGGAAGGGAAAAGAAAGAGAGGAGAGACCAAACAGTCTGTGGTTTTTATTTTCCAAAATCCTAAACCCTTTAATAACTAAACATGGAAAGTATATTTTAGGAAATCTCTCTGAGGAAGAGAACTCTTCCCAAGTTCTCTTCACCTCCTCCCCTCCTGGCAAACAAAAAGGAAAGTTTTTTTTGGGTTGAGCAACAGTTACTTCAGTGGATCTGTGACAGAAAGAGGACTGGCTTCCTGGCTCCCACACCAAATCCCAATCATTTGTATATTAGCAAAGGGGATCTCCGTGTCCCTTCTTGGTTGAGGTTACTAAGTGCGACTGGCTAGACAGACAGAGTGAGTCCATGGGGCAGGCTCCATGCCTCAGGGGAATAGCCCCAGCCCAGATGATGGAATGGAAGAAGGGGAGAGATAGGTCAGAACTGAATGTGACAAGACAATTGGAATGAAGGAGATGTTAGGTGATCCATGCCCATCAGAGATCCAAGTCTCATGTCCCACACCATGGTAAAATAAAAGCAACCCCTAGAATTTAAACAAAATCAGGTGGAAATGGAAATTCCATGTTACCAATTTCTGAAATTATGGCAAAATAGATAGTTGAAATAAAAATGAAGTTAAATTATAGAATAATAAAGATATATTTCTTTCAAACCTGAGTTTGTAGCCAGGGATTCATACCCATTAATTTTAGTGAGTCAGTTCCTCATGAGGTCCTCTGGATGGGCAATACAAAGGTTTAGCTTGGGGTTAATTAAGAATACATTCTGTAGGGAGAAAATACTATTTTAGCCAAGGTCAATGACTTTTTTGGTGCTTTGTTTGGCTATTACCTAACATAATAGCTTGCTGAAGATAAACATTTCATTAAAAAAATGAAAACAATGCAATGATAATCATTTTATATTTTTAGAGATTTAGCCCTCCATGGATCTGGGCAATTTTTAAAAAGGAACTTAGATTTCTATCCCTGACTCTGATTAAATGGATGTGAAGTAGTTAACTACAGTAAAAGCTGCCATTTGGATTGAGTTAAAAATACCCTAAGACATATAATTCCTTGATTGAAAGAAAACTGACTATTGAGTCACAGAGAAAAATCACAAGGAAGGAAGAACATAAAAACCAAACAAAAAAAAAAAAAAAACCACCACCACCAAAACACAAGAAAGAACTACAATAAAAAATCCACAGCTAGGATGGTATTTGTCTTAGCTTGAATCCTCCCAAAAGCCAGTCCTGATATAAGTAGATCATTAGGGTGAAGATCCTAGAAAGTATATTGAAGGAGTAGAGAAGAGATAAAGAAATGGAAAACATCCAATAATGGAACAGGAATGAGTGGTGGTCACTGTGGGAAACCGGACTCCCTGCCATTGGGAACCCTCTGGGAAACTAGAAAGAACACATCCTAGAACTTTCCCTCTGAAAATGAGGAGGCTGACTGGGGTGTTTATCTACCAACCCCTGTCCCTCATTAGTTAAGGACTGTTCCATGGATTTTAACTTTCCAACATTCTCCATTGTCTAAACACATTGATTAGTCTAGAGAGAGTTTTCAGACAGAAGGACATGGAAAAGAAACTGTCAAAAGAAACAATAACCTCCAGAGCAAGGCACAGAGTCTCCTAGGGCACCTTTTCCATGTAAGTTCAATGATCAATAACTGGCCACATGGAGATAATGTGAAAAATATACAGAAAAAATAAGGAAGAAATCAGTGGAGAGTTGGGGCACATTTACCCATCAGGATATAAGCACAAAATAAAATGAGTAACAGCACAGCATGAATAAATGGAAGAGGAAGTGAAAATATATACAATTAACTTTCTGTTTCTTTTCCAAGGATCTACATTTTTCAAACTGAAAGAATATTCACATGCTAGACAAACCAAGTCCAGCTTCTATATGGAGAGACATGCTATATACAGATTTGAGGAATAAAATTTCTCTTGCAAAAAGAAGTCATTTAACTGAGATACAAGAATCACTATATTTTTGTGCATTTCATTGAAATTCATTTTCAACAGACATTTCAATGAGGATTTCATATAATAAAAAATGAGAGAATATATTAGAAGTTGATTTGAAAATTCAAAATAATCCACCTATGTAGTTGAAATTATTATTCTAATATTATCATTATTGACAAGTTGATTGATTCTCATGAAGTCCAGGAATGATATATTACTAGGAAATTCTATAAAACAATGCTCCAGGATATGAAAATATTTGAATAGCAATCATAAATAATCTCTAAAGCATGAGAGAGCCTTTGCTACAGATATAGAAGCTAACAAGCATTTTTCATTCTTTTTAATGTCCATAGGACAGATAGTCCTGCAACTGATTGAGAAAGCAGAGTAAATATATTGCTTCATGGAACATAAAAGTTTCCTAAAAGAGACATACTGCATAATAACATTAGTTCCAAAAAGAGTTTCACTAAATAGGTTTTGTTTGATTGACAAAATATTATTTATTGTTTATTTTTATTGTTCAGCTCAGTTCAGTTCAGTCGCT
>SJYT01051821.1:32356-63733 GCA_006410635.1 Cephalophus harveyi | reverse complement strand
AGCCTTCTTCACAGTCCAACTCTCACATCCATACATGACCACAGAAAAAACCATAGCCTTGACTAGAAGGACCTTAGTTGGCAAAGTAATGTCTCTGCTTTTGAATATACTATCTAGGTTGGTCATAACTTTTCTTCCAAGGAGTAAGTGTCTTCTAATTTCATGGCTGCAGTCACCATCTGCAGTGATTTTGGAGCCCCAAAAAATAAAGTCTGGCACTGTTTCCACTGTTTCCCCATCTATTTCCCATGAAGCGATGGGACCGGATGCTACTAGGAATAAATGCTTTTAGATATTGTTTGTTCTGCCCCGTATAACACTTTTCAACAAAGTCATTTAATACGTATTTATTGAGCACCTACTGTGTATTAAGGCCTGTGATAGGCACCTGGAATATAACAGTGAACAAAACAGCCAGAGCTCCTGCACTCAGTTTTACATCCTAATAGGACAAAAACCTGTTCTCTCTCATTGTCTTGGGTGACTTAACATATTTAAATCACCTTCTGTTCTCTGATTTTGTGTGCATTTGTTATTCTTGACCAGAATATTTATGCCATCACAAAACAATGAGTAAAGAAATTTGCCAATAGGTATTCTTCAATGAAATCAGACTTTATAAATTATAACAGGTTTTATATATATCTGAATCTAGTCATTAAACAAGATAAACAGAAAAAAAATAGAACTACAAATAAGTCAAAGCTTATTTTAGTCAATAAGTTATGTTAATAGCTGGGGTACTAATACTTAATGGCCTGAGAAGTCTTTATAATATTTTTGAAACATGATGGGAAAAACATCATCATAACACACATCTCCGTCCTTTGGTCAACAATCCCTTACTGTTCCTTCCACCAGGTGAAATTGGCAAAACATGGTCTCATTCAATTTTATCAGAAGCTGAGTGTCATCTGCAGTTGCAGCTGAATCCTTGAGGGTCATCACTCATGGAAGGAAAATCCAAGCTATAAAGCACTTCCAACCAAGGGATCTCTTTTCCAGGGAATTTTCAGTTCTAGAAGATACCAGCTTTTTAGGGATAGGGCCAGTTTGCAAAGATGCCCTCCTCACAAAATCAGCATAATGTGAACTTGCTATTCCTGTGCCTGGGAGTTTCTTCAACTGCTTATTCACCAGGTAAACCACTTTATTATAGTCAAATGTCAATAAAATTTCTTTACCAAATGCCTAGTTTTTGTCCAAAGCAATTGAATTCCTTCCTGCTTTGAATTACATAAATATAGCAGCTCTCCTTACAACATACCCTGGTTTAGTTGCTCAGTTGTGTCCAACTCGGCCACCTCATGGTCTGTAGCATGCCAGGTTTCCCTGTCCTTCACCATCTCCCAGAACTTGCTCAAACTCATGTCCACTGGGTTGGTGATACCATCAAGCCATCTGGCCCTCTGTTGTCCCCTTCTCCTCCTGCCTTCAATCTTTCCTAGTATCAGGGTCTTTTCCAATGAGTCAGTTCTTTGCATCAGGCGGCCAAAGTATTGGAGCTTCAACTTCAACATCAGTCCTTCCAATGAATATTCAGGATTGATTTTCTTTAGCATTAACTGGTTTGATCTCCTTGCATTCCAAGGGATTCTCAAGAGTCTTCTCCAACACCACAATTCAAAAGCATCAGTTCTTCAGTGTTCAGCCTTTATGGTCCAACTCTCACATGCATACATGACTACAGGAAAAACCACGGCTTTGACTCTATGGAAATTTGTCAGCAAAGCAATGTCTCTGCTTTTTATATGCTGTCTAGGTTGGTATTAGCTTTTCTTCCAAGGAGCAAATGTCTTTTAATTTCATGGCTGCAGTCACCATCTGCAGTGATTTTGGAGCCCAAGAAAATAAAGTCTTTCACTGTTTCCATTGTTTCCCCATCTATCTGCCATGAAGTGATGGACCAGATGCCAAGGTCTTTGCTTTTTGAATGCTGAGTTTTAAGCCAACTTGTTCACTCTCCTCTTTCACCTTCATCAAAAGGCTCTTTAGCTCCCCTTTGCTTTCTGCTATATGATGGTGTCATCTGCATATCTGAGGTTATTGATGTTTCTCCCAGCAATCTTGATTCCCACTTGTGCTTCATCCAGCCCAGCATTTCACATGATGTACTCTGCATATAAGTTAAATAAGCACAGTGACAATATATAGCCCTGACAAACTCCTTTCACAATTTGAACAAGCCCTCTGTTCTATGCCCATTTTGAAATGTTGCTTCTTGACCTGTATACAGGTTTCACAGGAGGCAGGTAAGGCAGTGTGATACTCCCATCTCTTTAAGAATTTTCCACAGTTTGTTGTGATTCACACAGTCAAGGCTTTAGCATAGTCAATGAAGCAGAGGTAGACATTTTTCTGGAACTCTCTTGCTTTTTTTATGATCCCACAGATGTTGGTAATTTGATCTCTAGTTCCTCTGTTTTTCTAAATCCAGCTTGAACATCTGGAAGATCTTGGTTCACACACTGTTGAAGCCTAGCTTGGAGAATTTTGTACATTACTTTGCTAGCATGTGAAATGAGCGCAACTGTGTGGTAGTTTGAACATTCTAGCCACATACCCAAGCCACCATTAGAATATTTACCTTCCCCTTTCACTCTGAAATATTTAAGAACTGAATTATCTGTGAAGGAGGTGATGGTTTTCATATTTGTAACAAGAACACTCACAAAATTGTTTGCAAAGAACTGTGAGCTCTATAAAGTTTTATTGAAAAAAAATGCTGAATTTAAAGATTAGAGAACAGGAGGTCCACATAAGACCTATTTGTCATAAACTTAACCTGCCAAAAAAAAAATCAACATGAAAAACTCAGGATTTCATGAACCTTTCATTAAAAAGTACTAGTTATGAAGACCTTTCAGGTTTTTCAATGTTTAACCCATCTAAAATAACCATGCTTTATGTCACTAACAAGATGATAGCAGACTTTCTCTATCAAAATTTAGAGTACCACTCACAAATAGTTACAGCATATTATTTATACATCTTTGAACTTAATTTTTTGCTCAGTTTTAGCAAACATATTACTATTAATAAATCATCTGATTAAATCAAATCACGTCCCTGATACCAAAACTAGAGGCATAAGCCATTTGTCATCAGAGGACAGCATGTGAGTAATTCAATATAGAATTTTAAAAAATCAGTTAAGATTTAAGGTTCTTCCTTAAGAATGATATAGCAGAGGAACAGATAAAAACATCACCTAAAACCATCTGGTGTTGGTCTCCTAGCTATACTTCTTGAGGCCTCATTAGAGTAGCAAAGAAAACAAGACAATAAAATTCTGCTTTGGCCATCACAGCTGCTGAAATGGAGGCAGCTGGCATTTCTACAACCAGTGTTACAACATAGAGTGCAAAAAGGTATCCTCTTATTAGTCAGTCTCTTGTTCCATCTTATTAGTCTGATAAAGATTAGATTTTAAAATTATTTTTAAGTTAATTCTTGTACCTTTTTCTTTTTTAGGCTGCACTTGCACTGCATAGGCTTCCCTGATGGCTCAGAAGGTGAAGCTGCTGCTGCTGCTGCTGCTAAGTCGCTTCAGTCGTGTCCGACTCTGTGCGACCCCATAGGCGGCAGCCCACTGGGCCCCCCAGTCCCTGGGATTCTCCAGGCAAGAATACTGGAGTGGGTTGCCATTTCCTCCTCCAATGCATGAAAGTGAAAAGTCAAAGTGAAGTCGCTCAGTCGTGTCCGACTCTTCGGGACCCCATGGACTGCAGCCTACCAGACTCCTCCATCCATGGGATTTTCCAGGCAAGAGTACTGGAGTGGGGTGCCATTACCTTCTCCAAGAAGGTGAAGCATCTGACTGCAATGTGAGAGACCCAGGTTCGATCCCTGGGTCGGGATCCCCTGGAAAAGACAATGGCACCCCACTCCAGTACTCTTGCTGGGCAAATCCCGTGGACAGAGGACCTGGTAGGCTATGGTCCATGGGGTTGCAAAGAGTCGGACATGACTAGGTGACTTCACTTGCACTCCATGGCATGTGGATCTTAGTTCCCACACCAGGGATTGAACCCACGCCACCTGAATTGGAAGTACAGAGTCTTAACCACTGGACCCCCATGGAAGTTTCATTTTATAGTAATTTGGCTAATATGACTCATAGCTAATCTTAAAGAATAGTGTTGAACAGATTTAACTCTGCTGAGACTCTGTTTGCCTCTCCAGGGGAATTTGTTAGTTTCCAAAGTATTGCCCAAGCCAAATTTCTACCTTGATTAGGAAAAAACCTTGGCATATAGTCTCCTAATCTTATGACATATTTGTACTCAGGTTACTCAAATATCTAAATTGGTTCCAAGAGACAACAAAGATTAGAAATCACATCATGAGCTTAATTAGCCAGGTCATTGATAGCAACTAAATAAACTGATGGCAAACAAAGGAATAACCTATGTTTTATTTAAATAAAAACTGTTAATTCAACATATATCTATTAAGAGCCAACTATGTGTCAGAATGTCCTAGGCACTGGAAGTAACAGGAAAAAACAGACAAAAATCCTTCCCTGAGGTGTTTGCAATTAGATGGAGACAATCACAGACCTTAATATGTTCCAGGCACTCTTCAATCAGTTTTACACATATTTCTTATGTAATTTTACGATACGACTAGTATTATTAACTATTTTACTTATTACCAATCTGAGAAACGGTGTAGATAAGCTTGCCATGGCAACATACATAGTGAATGGCTCCAGAGCTGAGATTCTAATCTAGTCAGTCTCACTTCAGATGGATAGACACAGTAAATAAACTCCAGAGTGAAAGAAAGTTAATAATTTTCAAGTTCTAATTAAATTCCTGGTGATATTTATGCCAGAGGAAGAATTAATTCTGCTGCTCTAATAGAAGGGATAACATTATTATCATCCATTATAATAAAGCCTAAGGAAGGAAAAAATAGACGTAGTTTGCTAGTCAGGCTTATAGAAATCTCTATCATTTATAATAGAAGAAAAAAGGTCTTGTAAACCCCCTAAGGCATGATTTAAAAGCCAAAATTCTGAAGTGATGGTAAAAAAGGCTCTTAGGCCATTGCTCAGTGTTTGCACTTCTAACTTATATAAAACTAAAATGGGGCACAGTTATTTAAGTTCTCAGACTTCACAAGGTAAGGAGGAGAAGCCACTGAGAAAAGAGTAAGAAAAACAAGTGTATTATTACAAGGAATAGCAAGCAAATTCACAAAGATAAACTTATTAACCAACTATTCTTCTATTTTAACTGCTAATCTTAAAATATCAGATTAGGCAGGTACAATTTTAAAAGGCAAGAAAAGAAGAAATATAGCCATATCCTCAGGTATTAATCATGGGATAAAGAGAGAGTAAAAGGGAGAAAGAGAGAGAGACTTTTGCTGGTGCTTCTAAAGTAAACTATCAAATACTACTTTGCAAAGGACAAAAGTATCATATTTTGCTAAATACAATACTGGACCAAGGGTCAGATTAAATAAATCAAAATATATGAATATGCATACATTCATACTTGACACATTTAAGCATTAAAATGATTATTTATGTTAGTGTCTAGAAGTAGTTTCATAAAATAGAATATCATATCTTGATTGCTGAATTGGGTCACAACTCAAAGACTCATGGCATTTGCATCATGGGTACCTCTGCCCTTACCAAGTATCTATTACAGCCTTCTAGCTGGAATTTCTGCTGCAGCCTGAAAATGTTGGAGTGAGGAATCTAATTCTAGGAGATGAGAGGTGCTTCAATAAATCAAGGCCTGCCCTGGGAAACGTGAGCACTGTGTACATTTTCACTTATAAAGGGCTAAATATGATTTTAGGAGATGTTCTCCTTTCAAGTACACAACAATTAACTATTATTTACTTTGTGCTTACATTGATATTCTTTCCCCATGCTTAATTAAATGAAAAAGAAAGGAAAAGAGAGGCTGAATCAGAGCATAGTTTGTTAAAAATGAATGTGCCAAAGAAGAGGGATTTGATTCCAAGTTTTGTGTGTGGTTAGGAGCCAATTTATTGGACTAAATTACAAAACCACAAATTTGTGGTTTGCACTTCAGAAAAATGACAATTTTACACTCTAGACCTTGTAATAGATGTCAGTACTGTTATCATGTTAACACACTGTAAATACTAACTGCTGTTTAAGAATTTTATTAGAGACCTAATACCAACATGAGTCAATCCAGGCCTATTAAAATTGTTATGTTTCTTATCTTGGGATTTCAGACATTCAGAATACTTTTAAATATACTGTTGTCATATTCTGGGACAATGCAGCTAGATTATAAGGGAGGTATTTCTTTTTTTGAATAAGGTAATACTGTAGTGTAACATATGTGAAGGAACTAAAAAAGCTGCAAAAAATAAAACATTGCTTAAGGAAAGACTAAAAGCCAATAAAACTTTAAAAATATGATTTTAATAAAAGATAAAACATTTACTGAATCACCTCCGAATTCAAATCCTCTCGACACATGAGAAATGCATGCACAAAAAAATGTCCTGCCGATATTTTATTTCTAAAAGCTACTGAAAATATAACTTTCCCTCTCTAGTTCCAATGCTTTCAACATGGATTTTGTTAAACCCATATTTCCCATTCTGCATGATTAATATGCACTAATGAAATATCTTTGCAGAGGAAACAAATACTTACTATTTCTTTGCAATGTCAAATTATGCTTTTTCTTCATCTTAATACTGATATGTATTGAATTGCCTATTAAACCCTCCAGTGACTTGAGAATTAAATCCATATTACATATTCTTTGACTGTGGATCTGTATGCATATAATAATGCTTTTCTAAACCTGTTCATATTTAACATTTGACTTAAACACACAAAACAATGCTTAGTATGCAGATAGTTACATAGTCACTGAATTTTCAGGTTCTCTGAAATCTAGTTATTATTTTGCTGTGTAGTCCACACTGTCATAACTCTATATGGATATCAAATCTGATTGCTCTTTCCTTATGGTTCCAAAATGAAAAAGACATAAATATTACAACTTTCAACAGGTTGAGCTAATTCTAATCTTGAAAACAAAATGCAGTGAGGCAGGACTTTAGTTATTAAGTATTCATGATCAAGAGAAATAGAAAAATACAGTTAAGAATAAAGGAGTTTTGCTTCTTTCCACCCATTTCGTACCTCTCAGACAGTTATCTTAGTAGATTCAATTCCAGGGAAAATTATAAGACCCTATATGTCACTATTTGTTTATCTAACAGCTTGTTCACTTACTTACTGTTGTGTTTTTCCTTCAACTTTGAAAATATATTTTTTAATTTGTACTTAATATGTAATAATCATTTTGAAAAAATTTCTTATTTTTGGTTACCTATTAAGTCAAACTGTATGAAATTGCCTATATTTTACCACTTTAGAACTATAAACTATTTTTGGTAAAACAAAGCAAACCTGTCTTGCCAGATTCTACTAAAGACAAACCACTACCTACTAGTATTTTACTTGGCTGACTAAAAATTCTGCCTCTTGCTTGGCTGTGCACAACATTGCAATGCAAAATCAAAATGCAACTTAAGAGTAGCTTCATACAAGTGTCACATCTATTAATGCCAAAAAATTGTACACCCTGTTTCTTGATAATTTTCATTTTTGTCAAAGCAGGGAAATAGGTACCATTAACTGAGGAAATGAGTCCTGGGTGTTCATTGGAAGGACTGATGTTGAAGCTGAAACTCCAATATTTTGGCCACCTGATGCAAAGAGCTGACTCATTTGAAAAGACCCTGATGCTAGGAAAGATTGAGGGCAGGAGAAGGGGACGACAGAGGATGAGATAGTTGGATGGCATCACTGACTGAATGGACATGAGTTTGGGTAAACTCTGGGAGTTGGTGAAGGACAGGGAGGCCTGATGTGATGCCGTTTATGGGGTCACAAAGAGTCGGACACGACTGAGCGACTGAACTGAACTGAACAAGAGGACAAGGCTGCTGCTGCTGCTGCTAAGTCCCTTCAGTCGTGTCCGACTCTGTGGGACCCCATAGGCGGCAGCCCACCAGGCTCTAACATCCCTGGGATTCTCCAGGCAAGAACACTGGAGTGGGTTGCCATTTCCTCCATAAATTTCTAGTACAAAGTGTGTCTATCAGAAAGCAATAATGTTGACTTTACCACACAATCACTCGATAGTATGTGATTGAAGGGTTCAGTTAAAAAAAAAAAAAAGGTCATGTAGTACAATATACCAAGTAAGGAAGAGTGACTAAAAGGAGCTGAAAGAAACAAATACTGCTCAAAACATGAACTAAGACATAATACTAAACAATTGGACATACCTATTTTCTACAGCAACAGAACAGTAGCAAGAAAATAAAGAAGAGTATGATGTTATCAGAAAAAAAAAAAAAATGTCTAGAACAGATGTTGTAAACAAATGAAAATGGAGGGAAAAGCCAAAATCTTTGTGATGCTCTAAATAAGTGCCCCAAGAGCAAACCAAAAGTACAAGCTGCATCTAGACGTACAGTCAAAGTCTAGACTTAAAGTCAAATTTCTGAACAGCTATCATTATGCTCCAGTTCATCTCTCTCATTTTAGTCCCTGTAACGACTGTGCCAAAGCCTTTGACTGTGTGGATCACAATAAACTGTGGAAAATTCTGAAAGAGGTGGGAATACCAGACCACCTGACCTGCCTCTTGAGAAATCTATATGCAGGTCAGGAAGCAACAGTTAGAACTGGACATGGAATAACTGACTTGTTCCAAATCAGGAAAGGAGTACAAGGCTGTATATTGTCACCCTGCTTATTTAACATATATGCAGAGTACATCATGAGAAATGCTGGGCTGGAGGAAGCACAAGCTAGAATCAAGATTGCTGGGAGAAATATCAATAACCTCAGATATGCAGATGACAGCAAAGTGAAGAGGAACTAAAAAGCCTCTTGATGAAAGTGAAAGAGGAGAGTGAAAAAGTTGGCTTAAAGCTCAACATTCAGAAAACAAAGATCATGGCATCTGGTCCCATCACTTCATGGGAAATAGATGTGGAAACAGTGTCAGACTTTATTTTTGGGATCCAAAATCACTGCAGATGGTGACTGCAGCCATGAAATTAAAAGACGCTTACTCCTTTTAAGGAAAGTTATGTCCAACCTAGATAGCATTTTCAAAAGCAGAGACATTACTTTGCTGACTAAGGTCCGTCTAGTCAAGGCTATGGTTTTTTCAGTGGTCATGTATGGATGTGAGAGTTGGACTGTGAAGAAAGCTGAGTGCTGAAGAATTGATGCTTTTGAATTGTGGTGTTGGAGAAGACTCTTGAGAGTCCTTTGGACTGCAAGGAGATCCAACCAGTCCATTCTGAAGAAGATCAACCCTGGGATTTCTTTGGAAGGAATGATGCTAAAGCTGAAACACCAGTACTTTGGCCACCTCATGTGAAGAGTTGACTCATTGGAAAAGACTCTGATGGTGGGAGGGATTGGGGGCAGGAGAAGAAGGGGATGACAGAGGATGAGATGGCTGGATGGCATCACTGACTCGATGGACGTGAGTCTGAGTGAACTCCGGGCGTTGGTGATGGACAAGGTGTCCTGGTGTGCTGCAATTCATGGGGTCACAAAGAGTCAGACATGACTGAGCAACTGAACTAACTGAACTGAACTGAACAATACATGAGATACTCTACTCTCAGGATATGGAATACTGTGTGGATTTTCTTAATTTTCAAATTTAATTCAAAGCCTTTATGAACCAATGTGGATCTTTTAAATTATGTCTAGAAGTTGCTCAAATGACTATATGAATTTAAGTTAACAATGGCCACAAGGCTAATCTTAGCCACACTGCAAGATGTTAAATCCTGTGAGAAGTGTGGTTAAGGTCAGAAGTCCTTGAAAAAACAAATATTTTATCATGATGTTTTAACAATAATACGTGTATTTCATCATACCAGAATATCACTGGAAAAAAAATGTCAGATATTTTTGGCACATTCTTTCCCTCAAAAAAGTTGTTTGCATTTTTCCTGTTCTTTAAACTAGAAAATTTATTCTAGAAGTGTTCCCTGATGAGATAATAATCAATCCCTACTTTTTTTTAAATTTACATTTATTTCATATTGATTAGTATACTTGATTTTAAGAAAGGGTAGGAATATAAATTGTATCGATTTCTTTCATTATGAAAGTAAGTACGATACTAAAAGGTTTTATAAAAATCTAGGAGAACTAATATAAAAATTTACTCATTACTAATACACATACTCAGTTCAGTTCAGTTCAGTCGCTCAGTCATGTCCAACTCTTTGCAACCCCATGAATCACAGCACGCCAGGCCTCCCTGTCCATCACTATTCCTGAAGTTCACTCAAACTCATTGTCTATTGAGTTGGTGATACCATCCAGCCATTTCATCCCCTTCTCCTCTTGCCCCCTATTCCCCTCAGCATCAGAGTCTTTTCCAATGAGTCAACTTCCAGTGAATCAACTCTTCGCATGAGGTGGCCAAAGTATTGGTGTTTCAGCTTTAGCATCAGTCCCTCCAATGAACACCCAGGACTGATCTCCTTTAGAATGGACTGGTTGGATCTCCTTGCTAGAATGGGAAAGTCTAGAGATCTCTTCAAGAAAATTAGAGATACCAAGGGAATATTTCATGCAAAGATGGGCTCGATAATGGACAGAAATGGATGTAACAGAAGCAGAAGATATTAAGAAGAGGTGGCAAGAATACACAGAAGAACTGTACAAATACACATATTCATGATATGATATTTTGGGGTTTCCCAGGTGGCACTAGTGGTAAAGAATCAACCTGCCTATGTAGGAAACATGAGACACAGGTTTGATCCCTGGGTTGGGAAGGTCCCCTGGATAAAGGCATGACAACCCATTCCAGTATTCTTGCCTGGAGAATCCCAGGGACAGCAGAGCCTGGTGGGCTATAGATCACACGATTGCAAAGAGTAGGATACAACTGAAGCAACTTAGCACAGCACAGCTAAGTATGATAATTTACAGAGTATACAATATTTGATATTTACTTATTTCTGTAACCATTGAAAAAGTTGGAATTTGTGATTTAATATTTCTGCTGAAAAGTACAAAGTAGTCTATTGTAACACTGATACTTTCAATAAGTAAAAAAGGACAACCAAAGGGCTAAAGGAGATTTTGGAACTCCTCATTGATTTCTTCACAATGGTAATCTTTTAAAAATCTAACAACCATAATGCCATAATACTTAGAACCCACCATTTTCCAGTCAATTTAAATACAATATCATTTAATCTTCAGTTTGTATAATAAGTTAAAGTTCTATGGGGAAATGTGTACTTTTAAATGTCTTAGAGCTGGAGGCAGGACAGTGACAAATATATATCTTCTCTTGAATGAGATGAAAAGCTCTCTGTCAGTGACAGTTTGTAAACAAAATATTGAGGGTTCAAGGTTTGCAATAATTTCCTCAAATAGGTTCATGAGTTCCACGGGTTATTTGTTTGCTATTTTTTCTCAAATAGTAATGTAAGCCTTATGTTTAAAAGTACAACAGCACAATGAGGTATTAATCTTATCAAATCTGCAAGCCTGAAACTTGCCTGCATGAATGTTGGAGCTTAACAGTAGCTGTGTACATATAGGCTGTATCGACTTCTTTGTAGCCATCTCATTTAAACTAATTTTCCATTGATGTTAGTGTTACCATGCAATTAAAAATGAAATCTGAGAGTAAATATTCTCTATCAATCAATTATTCACCCATAGCACAGTATCAACATGGCTTAGCAAAAAGCAGGTTCAAAGAGTTGAAGGACTTGGTCACACAACTGGGGAAAGTCAGGATCTACACCTTGGTTTTTCTCAAAAATACTTCTTTATGTAGGGCTGCTCAAGATTGCATGTAAACCAGTGTTAACAACTGACATTGAGACTCATATCCCATACGAGAGTAGGCTGCATGTGAATTAGATCATTAAGTGACCAATATACTAGCTTGCTTGAGATTATAGGATGTGAGACTTTCATTGAGTCCGGGACAAACTGGGATGGTTGGAAACCCTCAAGACAATTCACTGATATAACCTATTCTAGGATTTTGGGTAAAAAAAATATGGGACTAGTTACATGCACTTATGGAAATTATTGTATATCATCATGAGATCCAGTAATGTATTAAATGAACTTTGTCAGTGAATGATCATTAACATATTCTAAACAAGTTGTACATGGCAAGTTCAAAACCATGTAAGAACCTTAGAGTACATTTTCAGCAACTGAATTATTATCTATAATAACACATTTCTCAACAGTTCACTAGAACAATAGAACATTATTAAGTACTAAGCCAAGGTCTACAAATCTGCAATCTAAAATTAAAAATCAATTGTTCTAAAGTGTAAAAATTCTATTGCTTTGTTTTAGCATGATCTCACCCAACTTGCTGAAAGAAATATCACATGACTTGAACGCCTTTATTCTTGTAAATAACTTTTAAATTGCTTAATTATAATTATAATTTAATAGCATTTGAAGAATAACTGTAAAGCTGGGAAATATCATCAATGAATTGTTCTAGATGTTTGCTAAAATACAGACTATTTGACATACTTCAAAGTATTTAGTTAAGTTGTAAGACAATATTTCTTTAGTGGCTCAGATGATAAAGAATCCGCCTGCAATGCAGGAGACCTCGGTTTGATTTCTGGGTAGGGAAGATCAACTGGAAAAGTGAATGGTGACCCACTCCAGTAGTCTGGAGAATTCCATGGACAGAGGAGCCTCGTAGGCTATAGACCTGGGATTGCATAGAATCAGACATGACTGAGTAACTAACACTTTCACTTTTAAAAATAGGATTTCAATAATTTATACCCTTTTATGATAGTGTTGCCTTTCATTTAACAGTTTTCTTTTAATTTTTTAATCTTCTTGGCTTAGCTATCTACTATATCTGAGTTATGATGTTTTCTGGGCAAGTTAATAGTTTATGAGGAATATTGTATATAAAAGTTCACAGTCTAAGTTCACTTTGGATGTAGTGAACCTGAAAAATTCATTGCTAGGACAATAAAATGTACAGGTGTAGAGAGATCCCAGAAATATGCATACTTCCTGTTACTATGGTAATAGAATTTTGGAAAATTTGGGTCACATTGTTGTTCAGAAAATAGTCTCAGACAGACCAAAGTTGAAGCCCCATAATGACCATTGCTTCTGTCCCCAGATTCACTGCATACTCAAGATCTGTATGCTCATATTATGAAGCTACATTAATGAGGATAGGGCATATATAGGTTCAGTTACCACAGGAAATGATGGAGTGCCCAGATGAAGAATCTGTTACATATCAACAAAAGTGCAAGTTTATTTAATTCCTTATCATTTTCACAGAATAGTATTTTATATTTCTGTTAAACATTTTGTCGATTATAGTTTGATGGATACATGACAGAAGTATTCATTATACTTTTTTGGGAAAATAGTAGTATTAATTTATCCACTGATAAAAGTAATTTAAAAATGATAGAGAACTTATTTGAAGATTAGTAATCAATGACTGAAGCTATATACCATATCCTAGCAAAAATCTAAGATTCTGGTCCTCATCTCACCATGATTACTGATGATTCCAATTTTATTCTTTCTCGCCATTATCAAGGTTAACAGCCCAATGATGACTACTATTTATTGGATTTGTTATGTGCTGGACTTCTAAAAGTTTTTCATTTAAGGGCATTTGGCTCCTCGCGCCACCAAAGGCGCTGCGCGCGGGGCGAGGGGCAGTCGCGGCCGCCGGAGACTGAGCGCCCGCGCGTGGACGAAGTGACCCCGGCAACTTCTCCAACTCGGCCGGCGCCGCCCCGCGCGCACCCGGGACCCCGGGGGAACGGCCGTGTCGCCGATCGGGGGCCCGGGCGCGTGTCGGGCTCTCCACCCAGTCCAAGAGACTGCAAGAGCCGGGCCGGCGCACTACGCGCGGCCGGGAGGAGCTGCCCCACGTCCGAGGTCGGGGACAGCAGCCTAGAGTGCCAGGCTGCGACGGCACAGGAACGGCCGAGAGGAGCTACCCTGTGCTGAGGTCAGTGGCGGCCCCGGAGGAGACACCCGGCGTCCGAGGTCAGGGCGGCAGCTGGGTGGAGCTACCCCGCATCCGAGGTCAGTGGCGGCCGGGAGGAGACACCCCGTGTCCGAGGTCAGGGGCGGCCGGGAGGCGACACCCCGCGTCCGAGGTCAGGGCGGCGGCCGGGAAGAGCTGCCCGACGTCTACAGCCTATAAAACAAAATAATATGGATTTCTGTGTCATCTCTATTTTAAAGAGGAAAAAAACAAGTTTAGAGAAGCTAAATAAAATCTCCAATTTGAGAAAAACAAATATGAACCTTAGGCTTTTGAACTTCAAAATTCATGCAAGAGAGTTGTAGGAAACATCTCATTCTCTAATTATATGGCCTATCAATAAGATTGTAATAGTATTGCTTGTATTCTTTTGGTGTCTTTAGTAGTAAATACTGTTGTTTAGAAAACCTGCATTATGTATAATTTAAAAAAATCTGCTAAAGCATTCATATTTCCAAGATTTTAGTATATAAAAAATAAAACATTTTTTTCCATTGCTTTTCCTTTTTCTTCCTTCTGTTTCTTCTTTCTCTTTTAGTAAGTGGTGCTAATAACCTGTTTGGCTAGATGCTGTGGAGCTCACCTAATGGAAAGAAGTTCAAATATACACATGGCTAAGAAATATTTATGAGGTTAGTACTGAGGTACAGATGACAGAAAAGTTTCCCCAGTCATTTCCTTTCATCTTTTTACTAGTTATATATGACAATGGGATATACTGTTCTACAAGAGAAGATGCTTATGTCCACACTATTCCTATTACAGACAACTCTATAAAATTCCAATAACTGAAGTATTATTTATTTATCATAACACTTAGATAATTTAAATTCCTCTAAACATAGAAGAGAACCACCATGAACAGATCACAGCATGCACAACATTTTATATTAGGTCTCACAGAAATTGCTGAGCATTACAACTTTTCTACAGGTTATATAAAGTAATAAGAACAGATAATGGTTATATAATGAAGGGAACAGATGTTTCCTAACCTCTTTCTTTTTCCATGGTAAAATTTAATGGGACAGATTAGAGAGGAAAAAATAAGGAGAAAGAAGAAAGAGAGAAAGCAGAAGAGAAGGAGGATGTAGATGTTTCCGTATTTCTACAGTCAGTAATATTTTTGGGATGACTTGGTTCCTGCATGTAACACATTTATGGAAAACATCCTAATTGGATAATTTTATAAATGCCAAATTTGAGCAGACTGAATCAGAAGACCTATATAATTTAGTAAAATTAGCCCCACCTGTCTCATTTATTTATGGATTCATCATAACCTCCCAAGTAGGTACAAAATATGTATTTCATCCTAAAATAACATGCTTAATTCTTATTTGCCTTTGAAATCATGTCATCAACATATAAGTGCTTGAAATATATTAAAATAAATTAAATCTGTTTTATTATAATTTATAGGTGTCCTCATGTTAGAAATATACATAATCTGTAGGTTTATTTTAATAAACTATGAAAAATACAAGGACATTAAGAATTTACCAATCAAAAGGTAATATTCATTTTCTTCCAAAAGGGAGTTGAAAAAGGATCAAAATGATTTTTAGACACTGCTATAAGATTATGACAACTGAAAATCAACAAACATGCTATCTTATGTTTTATAAAATTCTATGAATTTTTCATGATGAGGTCTAAGACAGCTAGATTAGTATGAAAAATAATATTTACATAATAGAAAATTTTTCATAGCATGGCAAGTAGTCAACAGAGACCAACAAATGATTGGATATTCCATGACAGATATATAATTTCAAGCTCTACTATGATGCTAATTCACAGTAAGAAAGTTAAGAAAACACATTATTGGTAAATCTATAGATGACACTGACTTTTAAAATGACACCTAGCAGTTGCTTTTTTAAGCAGGTCTAGAAAATTGATTTTTATCAATGGAAGTTTCTAGTCACAAAATGTAAGAGGTTCATGGCAAACAGTCTGACAATAAAGACATGTGTTTTCCAAAGCATTTATATGTTTAAAATGTATACATTGCCAGGTCATTCCCTAGAAATTCTAATTCAGTAGGTGTGGAATAAGCTCAGGAATTTATACTACACAATGCAATTGTTCTACTGAAAAACCTTTTAGAAACCCTCATCCACAGTAGACATTATTTCCATCTTCACATGCTGTATCATTTGGGCATTGTGCAAGTCCAGTCGATAGAGTGATTGAAATTTAAAAGTTTATTTGACTATAAAGATGTTAAAATGAAATCTTGTCTGTACAAAACATACATTTTTAGTAAATTATTTGACCTCTATACCAAAATTATTAATATTTCCAAAGTTATACTTTCCTAAGTATATTACAAAGGAGATTAATCAGACATTACAATATTTATAATAGAATATCTTTTCCCTCAATAAGTTACACATTTTCCTTGACACTGTGTACACTAAGAGTTAGAAGTGTGAGAACTTTTTATTTAGAGATTCACAAGAAGGAAAACTTAAAAATACCTGACTCTTATATTGGTTATGGCAGTGGTGACTTAGGATCTCCTGATGTTAGTAAAACTATGGACGTATTTGTTAGTTTACAGACCTATTTGCATGGAGATCATGAAAACTTAACTTATTTGAAATTCATGGACTCTTCTAACTTTGAGCACAACCAGAGGGGAAATGTGCTTAAGCAAACCTGATTTGAATATGAAAAACACCAGGCACATGACATACCTGATTATAGTCAACAAAGAATCAAACAAGGTACTAGTTTATATTTTTCAATTCAATTATTTACCATAACTCTGAAGCTCATTTTGTAATGACTGTCAATCTAAATGTTGTGAAATATTTATAAAAGAAAATATTCAAAATATTCATAAAAGAGAATAATAGTTTGTTTGTTCAGTCTAGATATATAATATTTTTGCTTAAAAAATAACAGACCAGAAAGTGATCTTGTGTTCTTCATGGGACAGGTAGTCAAATCTCTGCTTTCTGAGCTAATGATTTTTAAAAATTATCTTAGAAATAGTCATCCAGCTGCTTTACAAGACTTTAGGAGTTGGAAAGCCTATTACTTCTTGTGATAATCTTCTCCCTTCCACTTTAGGATAAATCATTTATTTCTAATAAAACACTATGACTGAGATTTAAGTTCATTTTATCAGATCCACAAAAAGATCTGAATAGCTAGTCAGTCTCCATTTTAAAATAACCCTTCAAACATTGGGACCAAGCCTGTCTCCATCCCTTCTTAGCTGTGGAAATTGGAAGGTAATAAAATCATACATATGTTCAGCATTTAAAAAAAAAAGATGAAATTTTATTATACTTTAATCTTTAAGAATTTTTTGTTTGTCTTACTTCAGTTCATCCTCAAAACAACTCAATGAGGATATTTTTTAAATCAAAATTTTCATTTTTTTTTAATTTTCATTTTATATTGGAGTATAGCTGATGAACAAGGTTCTGTTAGTTTCAGGTGTAGAGCAGAGTGATTCAGTTATACATATATATATCTATTCTTTTCAAATCCTTATCCCATTTATATGTTACACAGTTCTGAGCAGAGTACCTGGTGCTATACAGTAGGTCCAAATTGAAAATATTTTAATTGCTGTAGGCCAGTTTGTTATGTGTCAGGTGATGGGAAAACACGTGACTAAAAAAAATCCACCTGTTTACATCTCAGTAGTTATAAAGATAAACTGAAATGATAAACATCAAATACTTTTAAATTAATAAAGCACTTCTCAAATGCAAGGCTGTAACATAAATAATAATATATCCACTATTATGCTATTCCTCATTTCACTGAGTGGAAGAAATATTCACACACATTGAGATATGGTGAAGTCAGCTTGGCTTACACATGATCTGGCTTGAACTAGAACAGCCTGTATTATCGTCTGTCAACATGCACTGTACATTTGCTTTAGTCATTAATAAAAAGGGTGCATTTAAAAATCAAAATGGAGTAACTATGGTTCAGGCATCCAGGATGGAGCCAAGAGGTCTCTTCATTTTCTGCCATTAAAGTAATATCATCTGCATATTTGAGGTTGTTGGTATTTCTCCCTACAATCTTGATTCCAGTTTGAGTTTCCTCCAGCCCAGCAGGAAGTTAAAAAAGCAGATGTACTCTGCATAGAATTAAATAAGCAGAGTGGCAATATACTTGTTGTACTTCTTTCCCAGTTTTGAACAAGTTGGTTGTTCCATGTCTGGTTGTAACTGTTGCTTCTTGACCTGCATGCAGGTTTCTCAGGAGACACATACAGTGGTCTGGTGTTCCCATCTCTTTAAGAATTTTCCATAGTTTCTTGTGATCCACACAGTCAAAGGCTTTAGCACAGTCAACGAAACAGAAGTAGATGATTTTCTGGAACTCCTTTGCTTTCTCCATGATCCAAAGGATATTGGCGATTTGATCTCTGGTTCCTCCAACTCTTCAAAACCCAGCTTGTATATCTGGACGTTCTCAGTTCACATACTGCTGAATCCTAGCTTGAAGGATTTTGAGCATAACGTTGCTAGCATGTGAAGGGAGCACAGCATTGCTAGCATGTGAAGTAAGCACAATTGTCTAATAGTTTGAACATTCTTTGGCATTTTAGCATCTCTTCTTTGGGATTGGAATGAAAAGTGACCTTTTACAGGTCAAAGTATGAGCACACAATATTTTCATCTTTCCAAAAAGCCCTAATATTTCTACCAAATGAGTAGATGGAGTTGCTGACTACTAGCTCACTGTCAGCAGAACAAATAAGTGTGTCCCATATTCTTTATACATTAACTCATAAATCCCTTCCTATAACTTTATGAGTTTATGAGGAAACTGGGGCAATGAAGAGTAAAGTAACTTGCTCAACAAGATCTAATAAGAGCTAATAAGTGGCAGACCCAGGACCTAAACTGAAGAACACCAAAACCTGCAGTTTTCAAGGTTTTTGTTAATGGGTAAAGCACTTTTTAAAGTTCTACACTTCTAATATAACAACACAAGATAAAAAACTCATTAATTGCCACTGAAAATTTCTCAAAATCCTTCAAATTCTAATTTATTATGGTGATTTTTTATATACAAACATAAAATTAGCTCATTCACATGCTCTCTCTTTGCTCTTTCATTCAAGCATTTCTTCTTAACATGTTTGCAATTATTCTGAGGTCTATATTACTAAACACAGGCTAACTTAAGTGGATATCTTGTTAATTTTTGACATTTTCTACAAAAATAATTTCCTAAAAATCCCTACCTGAAATTACCAATTAGCTTTCTTGACATGAAACAGAGTAAGGGAAAGGTTCCTGTACACAGCTTTGGAATCACAAAACACTTTTAGCAACTTGGAGCATAAATTTTCATATGAGAAAACTAGTATTTCTCTGAAATTTCTTTGAACAAAATATAGGCTGATTTGTGATATCTAGGAAAGCATTATTTTAAGGAATAATATTTTGATTTGCTATATAAACAAATGCCCTACATGGGAGCCTATTGCAGTTAAATTTTACAGTTTCCAACTATAAAAAATTTTTCACAGAATTTTCTGGAAAGAAAAGACACTGTTCCTACATATACTATAGAAATTGTTTGGTCCATTAAAAAGTTATAGAGACTTTTAAAACATTTGTTGTGGATAAGGAACATAAAACATTCAGATTGTAGTTCCATACCTGTTTTATTGGAAAGTCTAAATGACACCATCTTATCAGGGATATTACATACATTCCTCACTGAAGCAATGCAGCTATAATTAGCATAGTCCTGTGGTCGAAGATTCTTTAGTTTTAAGATCTTCGTTTCACCCTGAAAATGTAGAAAAAGTCATTAGAAAAAGTCAGTGGTAACCGAATTAATAAATGGATGAATCATGACATTATATTTTAAATATTATCAGAATATGGAAGATTGTCATTTAAGAAAAATGCCCTAAATTTTAAAAATATATTGCATTTAAAAATCATACTGCAATGTGCTTGGAGATAAAAACTAACAAACAGCAATGAAAATTCATAACAATTTCTTTGCAAACCAGCTTCCTAAGGGGGGGATCTATTTCTGGTGGTAGTTATGCAAATTATTTTGCAAAGATCAGAACAGTGTGCTTAATAATGGAGTCTATTCAACAAACAGTGTAATCTATGCACACTTCAACATGAAATGTTATGAAAGAAAAGGATTCTGAAGATGAGACAATAAATGAAACACTGTTGGTAGAACAAAGCTAATGAAGTCAATCTAATGATAGATAATTAAATTTTATATACATAAATATTTTGTGTATATGGAGCAATGGCAGATGATAGATCTAAAACTGCATTTAAAGAGTATTCATGATGTTTTTATCTTATTTTTGTTCTTGTTACTTTACTTTCAGGAATTTAAAGTCTAAATCGCCTGAGTAAATCTGCAGAATTGCAGATAGATTCAAATTAGGCAAGTTGCCAAAAATGTCTTATCCACTCTTGATGAACCAAAAAGCCCATACAAAAGTACTGAAATTATTCAAACAATAAAAAGAACCACCAACAACAATAAGATGATGAAAAAAGCTTGCCCAATTCAAATAAGGTCTCCTGGGATTTTTTTCTTTACCAGCTAAAGTTATTAATGCATCTCTCAAAATAGTTCCTCTCACAAGTAACTTAATTATGGAGATGGTAAAAATGTCTCCCAATGACATCTCATTTGGTATAGCAATTTTCAAAATGTTAATTTTTCCAGATAACATCTGTACAGAACCATGTGTTTGTTTTATTTTACTTAAGGACTTCATTCAAGTCCTAAAAATTGCAATACTTTCATACATTATTCAAAGGAATCAGAATACTTAGTGATTTAATACATAAGACATGGCCTGTTCATTTGCCAAAGAAAAGAAAAGAAAAAACCACCCCCACAAAAAAAAGCATAGGCAGGTACACAGTAATTTCGAAATGTCAAATGAATCTTCTTCAGTGTGTATAGGCATTTGGCTAACTCCTTTCATCCATTGGTAAAATTCAGTCTTAAAACAGTCACACCTTAAAACAATATTTTCCTCACTAGGATAAATAATCATATCTTAAATTTTTTGTATGAAAGACACTGCATTTTTTCTGTATAAGCAGATGCAAATACACCCCACAGAGTATACAAAGAGTCAGTGTGTGTGGTTCTAGAATTTATATTTAAAACATGTTCTCAATATATTACAGAGCTTTCATATTATCTATATATATCCACTCCAGCACTCTTGCCTGGAAAATCCCATGGATGGAGGAGCCTGATAGGCTACAGTCCATGGGGTCGCAAAGAGTCGGATACGACTGAGCGACTTCACTCACTCATATATATACAGTGCATATAAAAGTGTGCTTAGTTAGAAAGCATAGAGAAAGAATATGTTATACTAGAACCAGCTGACTCAAATAATTTTTTGAACAAGATACTATATTTTCCTCCTCGTACCTCTGAATGTCATTGCTAGATTTCTTTACTTTTCTTTCTCCCCTTAACACTTGACTGTTGGTATTCTCTGGAATTCTATTTGTTTCACAGTTAATCACACTTTATATGCTATGCTAAGTCACTTCAGTCGTGTCCGACTCTGTGTGACCCCAGAGATGGCAGCCCACCAGGCTCCCCCGTCCCTGGGATTCTCCAGGCAAGAACACTGGAGTGGGTTGCCATTTCCTTCTCCAATGCAAGAAAGGTAAAAGTGAAAAGTGAATGTGAAGTCGCTCAGTCGTGCCCGACTCTCAGCGACCCCATGGACTGCAGCCTTCCAGGCTCCTCCGTCCATGGGATTTTCCAGGCAAGAGTACTGGAGAGGGGTGCCATTGCCTTCTCCCACACTTTATAAAATTTCCTTAAATGATTTTATCCTTGCTGATGAATTTATACTGCAAGCCCTATATTCCTGCCTTTTTCTTCAGGTCTTCATTTCAGAATTGTCTCAATTTCAGATGTATACAGCAAAATTTTTACATCAATTTTGTATATTTTTATGTCTTGTAGATACCTAAAACTCAACATATCCCAAAATAGACTTCAAGTCTATTCCTCTAAATGTACTCTCTCTTTCTTTTTTAGCAACAGGAATCTTAGATTTTCAATTATTATTTCATATTCATATATTCAGTATCTCCATCTCAGATTCTCTTATTGACCTTGCAACACATCCAATATTGAACATTCTTTTATTTATATTTAAATATAATGCTCTGAGCCCAACATTCAGCTGAGAAATTTCTGATTGTGCTTAGTATAGCTTAAGAATCCAAGCAAATATGATCACCTAATCTAGAATCAGGACTTTTTTTCAACATGGAAATCTGATTATGCCCTCTATCTGCTTAAATCAAAGGAATGGCATGTTATTGTTCTTAAACATAATTCTTAACATGACTGTCAACCCTTTGGACCTGCATTTTCCTCGCCTCTCTTGTCTCCTCTCATTTTCCTAATGCCTTACACATATTCAGCTTCCTGTGGCCACAGACCCTCTGCACATGCCTGGTTCCTTACTTCCCTATGCCTAACCAATTTTGTCTCATTCTTCAATCCCAACACTCCTCACTTCCACAGGTAAGTCTTTCCTTACTTTCTGGAAAAAGAGGAAGTCCTTTCTGGGAGGTCTGCTTATATCTTGTTATAACAGTTTCTTTTTTCCACTTATTTTGGTAATGGTTTTATTTTCTGCCATACTCCCCCCTTGCTAGTAAGTACCGAGAGGGCAGAGATTATGTCTGTCTTGTTCTCAGCAGTATGTCCTAAGCACCTAGCAGAGGATTTATCATAGGTGAGATACTTTTTAAACAAATCCTTTTGCAATTAAAAGTACTATGAATACTTATATTTTAGCACTCTACGTTTTGCTTATATATATTTATTTCCCCAGAATTTATTTCTGCTTGGCGCCTGATATGAATTCAATAGACATTAATAAATATAGTCAATATTCTAAAATGAACCAGGCAGTGATAACAATTCTTAAATATATAAAAGAATAAATGGTGCCATTTAGATGCATATTAAATGATAAAGTCTCTTTATTTACATAGAAATTATTATATTCTGCCAGTGTTCCTTATTTCTGTTTCCACTGGCAAATTATATTTAATCCATGTTTTCTGGATATTTTTTCAACACTTCACTGAAACTTCCAATGTCACTAATCTCTTTTGTTAAAATTCAATAAATCTTAATAAACCTTCATTTCCTTTTTATGTGTGTATACTTCTCCACCTCCTTCTAATACTTTAGATAACCTTTGCTATTTTGACAGCACCTTGTGTGTAGGTAAAAAATTATAAATAAAATAATTTAGACACTTTTTGGTTACATTTATTTCATTTTCTATTATACAAATTTTAGTCTGGAAACTTCTGCGAATACTATTTTTCTAGAGCAATCTGATGCATTATCATGGTTTTCATTAGCATTTATGTATAGACCCACTCCAGTGCTCTTGCCTGTAGAATCCCAGGGATGGGGGATCCTGGTGGGCTGCCGTCTATGGGGTTGCACAGAGTCAGACACGACTGCAGCGACTTAGCAGCAGCAGCAGCAGCATAGATACCTAACAAATTTCTAAGCCAAAACACACACACTTTTGGAAAAATAGCCAATAGTATTGCAGTTAATGAAATCCTGCTTTTCCAAATTTTCCTTTCTTTTTAGTTGCAATATTTGCTAGCCATTACACTCTTGCACTTGAGTGTCTCCACATCCCATCTGGATCTTTTAAGATATTCTATCTTGGTTTTCTAATTCTTTCTGACTCTTCTTTTTATTGTTATTTACCTTTATTGACTTCTATTTTTCCTGCAATACAGAGCTCCTCAGTTCAGTTCAGTCGCTCAGTCGTGTCCGACTCTTTGCGACCCCATGAATCGCAGCACGCCAGGCCTCCCTGTTCATCACCATCTCTCGGAGTTCACTCAGACTCACATCCATTGAGTCAGTGATGCCATCCAGCCATCTCATCCTCGGTCGTCCCCTTCTTCTCCTGCCCCCAATCCCTCCCAGCATCAGAGTCTTTTCCAATGAGTCAACTCTTCGCATGAGGTGGCCAAAGTACTGGAGTTTCAGCCTTAGCATCATTCCTTCCAAAGAAATCCCAGGGTTGATCTCCTTCAGAATGGACTGATTGAATCTCCTTGCAGTCCAAGGGACTCTCAAGAGTCTTCTCCAACACCACACTTCAAAAGCATCAATTCTTCGGCGATCAGTCACTTCATATTTTGCCAACAAACAATTTAGACTTGTCTCTCATTTCCAGATTGAATTTTGTTCTCTCTTGGATTCCCCTTGACCTCTCCATGAATGTCCTCCCCCACCCTTTCTATTTATAACTCTGACCTCTGACCTCATCTATGTATTTTGATAACTGCCTGACAAAGATTTTCATCAGCAAGACATAGAAGGTCATACCAAACCCAATGACCTCATCACTGTACTCTACTTACACTTACTGCCTCACCTCATATAAATTTTCTCTTCTGATATTCCGTTACTTTTTAATGATCACCACCATCATTTTCCCCTATTCCAGACTCAAGACTCTTGTCATAATTCACACTTCACTGTTTCTCATTACCTCACATTCAACGGTATCAAATGCCTTAGATCATTTTTTTTAGTTTTTCTTTTATAAATGGCCTTTACTTTTCAATCTGTAGGCATGATATTTCTTGCTGTAGTCCCTCATCAACCATGGATTTAACAAACTCAGCTTGAGTGTCTATTTTGGCTAAAGTAATGTACTGCCTACTATTGAGAACTGCTGTTCTACTTTATTCTAATCACTCTGCATGCTCCCACCATACACGGCATCATCATGTCACTGTCATGCTGCTGCTGCTGCTAAGTCGCTTTAGTTGTGTCTGACTCTGTGTGACCCCATAGATGGCAGCCCACCAGGCTCCGCTGTCCCTGGGATTCTCCAAGCAAGTATACTGGAGTGGGTTGTCATTCCCTTCTCCAGTGCATGAAAGTGCAAAGTGAAAGTGAAGTTGCTCAGTCGTGTCCTACTCTTTGTGACCCCATGGACTGCAGCCTACCAGGCTCCTCCGTCCATGGGATTTTCCAGGCAAGAGTATTGGAGTGGGGTGCCACTGCCTTCTTGAACTGTCATGCTAGAAAACCCTAAATAGTTCTCCTTCTCTGAAAGTTTATTTCAAAAACCTTCAGTGGCTCATTTGAGACTCCATGCAGTCCAAGAAAAATTTTACTTTTTTCGCTTATTCCTCACGCAAACTAAATATTTATTATGTATTCATTTATTATTTTTATTTAATATTTATTCACACCAAGTAGTTTCATCACTATTTTAAGATGGCTTTTCATAATTTTAAACTCTGCTTTTTTTTTAAAGAAAACTACTCGTTGATATGAATCTTTTTACATTGCAATAAACCAAAGTGCAGTTCCAAAAAAAGTTGTATCTACTCTGTAAAGTCTATTTTTTGTAAATATACTATATATATTATTGAAGTATAGTTGACCTACAATGTTTCAGATGCACATCAGCATCATAGGTTATTACAAGATATTGACTATAGTTCCCTGTGCCATACAGTAAACCTTTGTGCTTGTTTCATATCTATTTTTTAAAATTAGAAATCTAGCATTCTATTCATACAAAGTCAAACAAGCAAAGTCTTTTCTGACCTTCTCAGAAGTAAATTCTCTTTCTTTGTAACTTCTATTACATTTTTATACCAAAATATCTATTTATAACTCACTATTTAGTATTTGGTTGTAAGTTATTACTCAATGTGCTGACATATTCTTTAACTGAATCATGAGACCCCTAGGGGCAGAGTCATCTTATATCACTCAGAATACTGAATAGGGAGCCTTTTGTATCATTGCTTAATAAATATATGTTGATTGACAGGATGTACTTAAAATTGGTCTTCCCACTGATTGTATTCTATAAGAAGTAAGGTAGTCATAGTATATAATTATAATGACTCAAAAGTAAAATGTACAAAAACATAAAATCTACAAAAATTAGACCACATTTTCCCACCACATATTCTACCCTTTGCTTATATGTTGTATTTCTTATAACATTCCCCTGACTTTCTCTGCCCTTTCTATAATACTTGCCACATTAATAATCAATTGGAAACTAATTCTTTCTTTGATTAGATAGTTTTTTTTAATTGGATAGTTTCATTTGCACTATTAGAATAAATACATGATAATTCTCTTGCTTCTCCTTAATCTTTGTTAAAAAAGAAAAATTGTATCAGAAAAAATAAATTCTTTCAAATGTTACGCCAAACTTCCTGTCTATGAAATTTTGAGAGATAACCAGCTTTTGACTTAAAATTAACTACAACCATTAGAGAAGGTACTCAAAAGTTCTGTCTTTATCTTCATGCTACTATGAGAAATATGATCTCTGTGAAAAAACACATTAAGTTGTACACTTATGTTTCATAAGATCATGCCAACCCACTCCAGTATTCTTTCCTGGAGAAGCCCCATGAACAAAGAGCCTGGCAGGCTACAGTTCATAGGGTCACAAATAGTCAGACACGACTGAGTGACTATGCACAGCACACAGCAAAACACTGCACAAATAGTAGGATGGAATTTAAAGTGACCTTATCTTATACAGTGGAAAAGGCAGTATTGATATAAATATACAATGCAAACTACAAGAAACATACATAAACATGTAAACAAACACAACTGGTATAACTAGATCAAAGATACTAACTCAGAAAATAGAAAGCATGTAGGAAAAATATACTTTTAGAGACTGTTGCAGAGGTAAGAGATTTTTAGTTTGAAAACTCTTCATTGAAATAATGACATATACACTACCAAGTGTAAAATAGATAGCTGGTGGGAATCTGCTGTAAAGCACAAGGAGCTCAGCTCAGTGCTCTGTGATGAATTAGATGGATGGGATGGGAGAGGGATGTCCAAAGAGGAGAAGATATATGTATACATAAAGATGGTTTACTTCAGGTTCAATCCCTGAGTTGGGAAGATCTCCAGGAGTAGGAAATGGCAACCTGCTCCAGTATTCTTGCCTGGAATGGTCCATGGACAGAGGAACCTGGAGGGCTACAGTCCATGGAATTGCATAGTCAGATATGACCGAGCACACACACACACACACATAGCAGAAACTAATGCAACACTGTAAATCAATTGTAGTCCGATAAAAATTAAAAAAATAAAAGAATAGATCCAACTCATTGTTCTGAACATAATGTATTCAGTAAAAATTTTTGAACCATGTTGACTCTAATTTTAATAGTAAAAATGAAAAAAATATTAATATTAGGGTAGGATGAATGATAGATTTAAGAAGCTGAGTTAGGGACCATCCACAGAAGAACTGAACAGTCCACTATTAACAAGCAAAGGTAAATAGGAAACAAGCCCCAAGAGACTGATGAAGCAATCAAGTACATTCAAACCAATAGCAACGAAGCTCTGGCTGTTAAAATAAAGAGGTCATTCTTGTAGTGAATGCATTCTTGAAATATTATATATACTTAAGTTCTTGTGGTTAGAAATGCTGCTAGTGTTTATGTTATCTAAAAGCAAAGACTATAAACTAGGTACTGATAGTAATAGTGAGTTTTTAAAACTTTACTTTTGAGATGATTCCTACCCTTTAAAGACCAACAGATATGGTTCAATAAATATAATGGTTTATGTATAGCATATCCTAGTTAATTCTTATGCAGATCCGAGCAGCAAAGTGAACACATGAGAACGACTGATGGAATGGAGAAATAACTTACTGTGACTTCTAGGTCCACCGTCTCCCAAGGTTAAGCTATCATATGAATGGAGAATCATTTGGGTTGAATTAAAATGATTTATATTTTCATATGAATTTCTATGATTTGTAAAAAGGAATTTTCAGTTAATCATTGTGTAATTGTATAATTAGTCTAATTAGCCTAATTATAACTAATTACATAATTGATGTAAATATGTTCAGTCTTGCAATTAGATGGTGTAATTACAATGCACAAGATGATGTCATGAACATCTTTATAAACGCTCTGGAGAAATAGCAAGAATACGTGTATTTTGTAAAATTTAAGTACAAGTTTCTTTAATATTCACAAGATTACTTGAAACACATAGATTTAAACTTTTAAAACTACTTTTTTAATAAATAAAGGGAAGCCCCTTACCAAAGGTGATTATTGCCTAAAGAAATAATACCCATAACCTGAAATAGTATTGCTATTTTACTTAGAAAAGGAATTTGGACTTTCTTTTAATATTTACTTTCATATATCAATAAAAAGAAAAAAAATCAATTCACACTCATTTTTTAGCTCTAAAAGTTAATCAATTTATTTACTTCTAAATAGATAACAATATATGCTGTCCAGCATACCCAGTATTAAGTGAGTGCAAGTATGAAAAGCATAATTATTCCTCTTAGACTTATATGCTTATTAATTAATATCTGCCTCAGGAACACAGATCAATTTCATTCTGGAAGCATGATCTATAAAAATGTGCAGTCAAGGTTCTGTATTTCTACTGTATGGCAAAATAAATATTCAATTTAAGTTGATATAGTTATTAACTTAGTATGAATGTGCATGTGAGGCAGATGTATCACATTATCTTAGAAATTCTATTTTATTAAAAACAAGACATTGTTATTGAACAGCAAAACATAATATCTTTAAAACAAATGTAATTCTCTAATGTTAAAAATAAGCAGATTATGATCTGTCATTTGAATCCATCCACAGTATATATAGTCCCAATATATCTTTCCAGCTTTGTGGTCCACTGTTGCCCCCATATACCAATCATTATTCCAGCCAACCAGAGGGGTGGCCAATCTTTGACGATATTATCATCATTCTGTATATTATACATGTTATTGCTTTCCATCTTGAATGTTCTCTTGATTTCTCCCTGTAATATCAAAGTTAGGAGGAGCCTTGCCTAGTAACCTCTGTATCTCTGATAGAGAGGTTCCTGAACCTTGTATGAAACAGATCTCAATCACTTTTAACTGGATCTTATTTACATTATGTAGCCACAGAGGCCTTAGGGTCTATGAAAATAAATTAAAATATCACTGCAGTGCTCCAAAACAAACAAAACTAAAATGGAAAGTTTTTTTTCCTAGTAAAGTACACATAGCAGTTTTTTGGAAACAACAGACTAAGAAATCATTAACACATAAGAATACATATACATACACAGTAGCCTGATAAGCAAAAAGAAAAGTATTGCTAAATACCATTCCTATCTCATTAAGAACTGCAAAAGCATTACAGGAAGGCAAAAAAAAAAAAAAAAAAAAAAAAAAAAACCCTCAATATTGGTAAGCATTTTAAGGATACAAACCAAAGTTAATTTTAAATCTAAAGCAACTGTGATATATACCCCAAATAATTGATGCTTTTATTTCAATTACACAATTCTGAATAGTTACTTAGAAATGGTTGGGTTACCTTTCAATGTAGGGAAAAACAACTAGGCATAATTAACTTTGTAAATTAGAATCTACATAAAATTTTTCTTTTATCATTGTAAAAATAAAGACCACAAGCTCTATCTACTGTGTTCCTTTCTCCTCCTGGTTGATCACAGTTCACCATGCTTCCAAATTTCCAATGCAGCTAGAAGGTACTAAAGAGAATGCTGTTTGTTATCAAATAAATTCATGGGTTAATAAATGTTCTTTACATCCTATGTGTCTGTATTATAAAAATGTGCCCTAGAGGCTGGAATGAGCCCTGGAATTCTCAACGTGTTAATTCTAATTTTTTCATACAAGATAACTTTTAGAGAAATCCTACTTTTTCTATAATTCCCTATATTTGCAATTATACAAAAGTATTAATGTTATCATATGTCTCCTCCCCTCCTGAAGAAACTGTAGACTCAAGCAGAACTTCAAATGGCAGCCCTGATGGTCAGATATAGAATTCTGAAAGCAACAGGGTGTATATTGTTTTCTAAAAAACAGGCATATACAGCAAGCCTAACCAGTTATTATTTTCATACTAGCCCCCACAGATCACATATTTACGGTATCACATAGTTTAGTAGGCATCTGCATTTGTGTTTCCTGCACAAAAGTAAACATACTATGGACCACTGGAAAAATAGAAACTGGCTTCCCAGGTGGTACAGTGGTAAAGAATTGGCGGGCCAGTGCAGGAGACGCAAGAGACTCAGGCTTGATGCCTGGGTCAGGAAGATCCCTCCAGTATTCTGGACTGGAATAACCTCATGGAGAGAGAAGCCTGGTGGGCTACAGTCCATGAGGTCACAAAGAGTCAGACGCAAAGGAGTCACTGAGCATGCACGCACCCCTTAACCCAAGAGGTATTTGTTTAAAAGAAACCCTTGAGAATTTCTTAAATAAATGATTAGCTTCCTATGCATTTATGATAAATATCCATATATACATGAAAATACTCAAAGCAGTATCTAAAAAATTAAAAAATGGTATTGAAAAATCTTACACATACTCTTGAATTTTCATAGAACAATACTATACATGATAGAGAGGTAAAACCAAAATAGAGCAGATTAGATTTTTCTTTCTTTGGTATTAATACATTGCCAATATCAATCATCCTCCATTCTACATCTTTCATATCTCAGATTGTTCTCAGATTGATCTACAGAGTCAACAAAACTTCACTCAAAATCTTATCACACTTTCCACAGAAATCAAGATGAGCCTAAAACTTAAGTGGGAATACAAAGAAGTGAAAACATCTAAAACAAATTTGAAAAAGATGAACATGGTTAAGGGACTTACTCTTTCTCATTTTAAGATTTGTTATAAAGCTATAGGAACTAACACAGTGTGGTATTTAAATAAAGACAGACATATAAATCAATTGGACAGAATAAATAGCTCAGAAATACTCTAATACAAAGGGGCAATTGATTTTCAATTTAAGTGCCAAGGAATTCAGTGATGAAAGAAAGACTTTTTCAATAAATGTTGCTAGAACACATGTATCAGTTCAGTTCAGTTCAGTCGCTCAGTTGTGTTTGACTCTTTGCGACCCCATGAATGGCAGCACACCAGGCCACCCTGTCCATCACCAACTCCTGGAGTGCACCCAAATTCACGTCCATCAAGTCGGTGATGACATCCAGCCATCTCATCCTCTGTTGTCCCCTTCTCCTCCTGCCCCCAATCCCTCCCAGCATCAGAATCTTTTCCAATGAGTCAACTCTTCGCATGAGGTGGCCAAAGTACTGGAGTTTCAGCTTTAGCATCATTCCTTCCAAAGAAATCCCAGGGCTGATCTCCTTCAGAATGGACTGGTTGGAT
>SJYT01051821.1:1129-31771 GCA_006410635.1 Cephalophus harveyi | reverse complement strand
TAATTTTTTAAAGTAACCAATAAAAGCTATTAAGATTTTAGTTAGATAGATGATAAAATTGGAATAATTAAAATATCTGATAAACCCAGAAGGCAAGAAGAGAGAGAAGTAAAATAAGAGCCTAACATGATAAAAAAAAAAAAAAAATCAGTACTAGTCATTGGATTAAATGTACTAAAAATTAAGATAGTTCCACTGGCTTAAAACAACAACAAAAATCTATATTCTGGTTATAAGCAATGTGTTGCAAATATGAAGTTTGAAAGTAAAGAGATGAATATTTATTACTTTCCCCCACCCTCTAAAGAGGCCCACCAACCAAAGGAAAGTGTATATAGTTAAATTGATGACAGACAAAACAGACATAAGGCAAGAAATACTGCCAGTAGTACATTTCTGAGTGATAGCTTACCAGGAAGCTATAATATCAGAAAAATAATATGCTCAGATAATCCACTGCTACTGCTGCTGCTAAGTCGCTTCAGTCATGTCCGACTCTGTGCGACCCCATAGACAGCAGCCCACCAGGCTACTCTGTCCCAGGAATTCTCCAGGCAAGAACACTTAGCAGGTTGCCGTTTCCTTCTCCAATGCATGTATGCATGCTAAGTCGCTTCAGTCGTGTCTGATCTGTGCGACGCTGTGGACAGCAATCCATCAGGCTCCTCTGTCCACAGGATTCTCTAGGCAAGGATATTGGAGTGTATTGCCATTTCCTACTCCAGATAAGCCACGGAGAAGATATAAAAATTCTAATTCTGCAAGTTCTAGCAATATATTTTGAAAATATAAAAAGCATAAATTGATAAAAATGAAGATGAAAGAGACAAATCCACAGTCACAGTCATAGACATTAACTAAAGTCTCTCAACAGCTTTTAGAACAGCAGATGCAAAAACTCAGGAAATATGTAGAATACACAAACAACAAAATTAATAAATATGACCCAACTGAAACTCAACAATTTTGGAATCACAATTTGTGGGTGCATAAGGATCATTCAAGGAAGTACATCCCAGGCAAGTCTCAACTTCTAAGGACTGAAACTTTCCCACCCAGTGAAATTAGATTGGAAATCAATTAAAAATTACAACAAGAAAATCATCAACAGTTCAGAAATTAACTGCACTAAAATTGATTTAATTTTAATATCATTCTCATTCACATTTCACTAAGCTTTCTTTAGTGGGGAAAAAGAAGTAAGAGTTACAGAGAGTGTTTCAGGATTTACTAATAATTTTAACTATTCCTTGGGCATCCCTGGTGGCTCAGATGGTAAAGAATCCACCTGCAATGCAGGAGACCTGGGTTCGATCCCTGGGTTGGGAAGATCCCCTGAAGGAGGACATGGCAACCCACTCCAATATTCATGGCTGGAGAATTCTATGTAGAGAGGAGCCTGGCGGGCTTTAGTCCATGGGGTCACATAGAGTAGGACATAACTGAGTGACTAAGCACACATTCCTTAGTTAAAAATCCAGACATCTTCATGGGAATATTGGCTCAATATATTCATTGAGATTCTTCCATGTGTCAGGAACCATGTGAGTTATTGAAAAGAAAATGTCACTATAATTATTGAGTTTATGTCCAGATATACAAATAAGATAAGTTTATAATTTTAGTGCTGTAGAAAAAAAAAAAAACAGTTTTAGGGATGAATAACTGAAAGGGAAGAGATGTTACTTCAGATAGATCTGTCAGGGAAAGCCTTTCTCAGATGATGAGTTCTCAGTGTTAAGAAGATCCCTGCCATGATATCTAAATAGCATTTTAATTGGAGGAATCAAGAACATGCAGACCCTGGGCATGTCTATAGTGGGTGTGACTAGAACAGTGAATGAGGTATAGGAGGTTAGATAAGCAAGAACAAGGTGGACCAAGATCAAAAATGGTCTTGTAGGCCACAATACTTGGACTTGTGTGCAATATATCAGCTTGTGTGGTATGAAGAAAGACAATTAATAACATTTGTCCATGAGAAAGCCAACATTCTCTGTGGTCATAAGTACTTTCCATGTGCTGTTTGAGAGTTTTATCAATCTCGCCTACAAAAAAATACGTTTAATATTAACAAATTAAGTACATATATAACATAAAAAGTATTGAAGCATTTCTTGCTTCTACATAATTTTTAAGACAGATATAAATACATAGCCATTTTAGGAGCAGAGATAAAATAATCAAGTAATCAAAGGCAGGAAACACATTTTAAAATGGAAGCTAAAATTATATGCTATTGGCAATTATCAGTTACAGCAGGTGAATCCAGAGCACGGAATTTTAAGAACAATTTGTTTCTTAAACACTTTTTTAAGATAATTAATTTGGAGTGTCCAAATAGCAGAGTTCCAAGTACAGTAAAAAGCAGAAAAAGCATGTTATGCAACACAGTATAATATTTGCATCAAAGAAAATATTAGTATTGAAATGTTCAAATTAAAAAGTTGCTTTTCTCATAAAGAATGGGAGAAAAATAAAGAAGGAAGAGAAAATAAGTAACTTTTAAAATGCAGAATCAACAGCTACTACTCTGAGAGCTTCTTTAAGATATAGTTTTTGAGTTGCTAACACAGAAACAGCAACAAATTTAAAGGAATGAATGAAAAATTTGATTGTGCTTATTTAAAACTTTAAAACAAAGTCTTCATTACTTGGAAAGCATAAAAGTTTTCCCCAAATTTGGGCAAGACCCATGTGTCTATTTTTAAGTGACAAGACCCTTCTTCAAGTAAGAAGCTGCCTACAGAGCTTCAGTACTTAGTGAATATGTGTTTAGAATTGCCTTAGTATGGTAAATATCATGTGAACAGAAAATTATGCTTTATGAATTTTAACAACATCTATATTTTAAAAGAAGTTGACAATTGAAGAAGCAAATAGATGATAGGTGATCATTTATTCAGATTTCTAAACCTTAGGGACATCAAGCTACTAGATAGTGTTAACAAATTTTTAAGTTATTTTGCTAAATAAAAATAATGAATTTTAGTAAAAATTGTATAATGAACTGCAATATGTATTTAATGCTGCATTTAATAAAAAATGGGATGATGGGAAATTTATAATCTCAGGATAATCTTACATTATTAGAAAATTGGGATGTGAAATGTAAAAATCTTTAAAATTCTGGAGTCAGAATATTTATAGTATTTTAAATTTAGTTTTATGTTTCTCTCCTTATGGACATTTGATGCCTCAAACTTTAACAGTGTAGTCTTCTGTCTCTTATACACATCTTTACAGAAGAGTGTTCCATATCACATGCATGCTATACAAAATTAATTCAAATGTTCTTTTTATTAAAGAAGTTTTTGATGACCAAGATATATTAACTTTTATATAATTATGATTCTATTCTTAAACTAAGCCAACATCACAAAAGAACAAAGAAAATTTGATAGATTTTTCCCCTTAAAACCAAAACCAAATATATCTCAAATACATTTCTTCATTTTCTTAAAATGAATTTACCATTTCAAATGTGGAAATCAGAATATTTTAAGAAATATTTCTCACAAAAAAAGAAAACAAAGCAGACAGCAAATGTATAATTATGGACTTTAGTGTGAAATCCAGCCAAACCTATGGACAAAGAAATATTTAGGATATATTCATTTAATTTGTTTTCAAGAAGTAACTTGATACGTGTAGCTACTACATGAAAAACAAACAAATTGTCTTTCATTATTTGAGTCCTCTGATCTTTCAGCTAAATATATATTGCTTTAAAAAAAACAAACAAACTATCTTTTCAAACAGAAAAGTATTTGATGTATTGCAATGCTGCCAGAGTTAGGAAAATATCCAGCAGTGGGGTGGAAATACTATTACATCAGTTCCTACCTGGGTAAAGAAGGGTTCATAAATCTCAACGCCTTTATCAGATCCTTGTAGTAATACCTCCTGGCCACGTCTCCAGCTGTACCGCACAGGTGGATTGGAATTGGCAACACACCGGAGGAACACTGTTCTCTCATAATAAAACTGTTCTTTAGCTTCACCTATACTTTGATGAACAGTTACTACTGGATCATCCAAATCTAGAAAACATAAAAATAGTGCTATGAGTTATATGGCTTTAAAGTACTGAACATATAAAACTTAACCAAAGATTAATTTTCTTAATTGAATATATTGCTTTTAACTAGACTCTTTTTCATTGAACTCATTTGCAGAGAAATTTCCAGTAATAGAAGGTAACAAGAAAGAATAGTTGCTTCTCAAGATCTCTATTTGCTGAAATAGTACAAATGACTACATATTTCTAATACATTGTCAACAGCCACATAAAACAGAGTTCCAAGACAGAGATCAGAAAATTCAGGAGGTTAGCCAATGAATTATAGTCATAGAAAAAATTTCCAAGCATTTCAGTTGACTCTTAACTTTACCATACTTCCTTTTCCAATTATTCCTAACATATATTTAAAAAATAAAATAATTTATGTTTATAAATTATTATAACCTTTGTAGTAAGAAAATATGACCTTGTGCCAGATTAAATTTTCCTTCATCTCAAATTTTATATTCCATGTTGGCTGATTTAAAATGTACTAGCAGAAGGTACTATTAAAATACATTAACATTTTATTACTGAATATTGGAACTAAATTTTGCTGTTTTACATACATCCTAAAGAAAGGATACACAGGAATTAGACTTCTAGATTTCAGACTATACTACAAAGCTACAGCAATCAAGACAGTATGGTATTGGCATAAAAACAGAAATACAGATCAATGGAACAAGATAAAAAGCCCAAAGATAACCCCACACACCTATGGTAACATAATCTGACAACAAGTGGCAAGAATATGCAATGGATAAAACACATTCTCTTCAATAAATGATGCTGGGAAAACGAGATAGCTATAGATAAAAGAATGAAATTAGAAAACTCCTTACTATCATACACAAACATAAACTCAAAATGGATTAAAGATCTAAATGTAAGGCTAGACCCTGTAAAACTCTTAGAGGAAAACAGAGGCAGAACACTCTTGATGTAAATTTGAGCCATCTCCTAGAAAATAAAAACAAAAGTAAACAAATGGGATGCAATTAAACTTAAAAGCTTTTGCACAGCAAAGGAAATCATGGACAAAACAAAAAGACAGCCCTCAAATTAGAGAAAATATTTGCAAACAAAACAACCAACAAAGGATTAATCACCAAAATATAAAAACGCCTCATGCAGTTCATTATCAAAAAAATAACTCAGTCAAAAAACGAGGGGAAGATCTACCAAAAAATAGAAACTTCTCCAAAGAAGACATCTAGATGGCCAACAAACACACAAAAAGATTCTCAACATCTCTAATTATTAGAGAAATACAAATCAAAACTACAATAAAGTATCACCTCACATCAGTGAGAATGGCTATCATCAAAATATCTACAAACAATAAATTCTGGAGAGGGTGTGGAGAAGAAAGAACCCTCCTACACTTTTGGTGGGAATGTAAATTGATTACACTCACTGTGGAGAAATGTATAGAGGTTCCTCAAAAAACAAAAATAGAACTACGAAATGACCCATTCTTGGGCATATACCTAGAAAAAACTACAATTCAAAAAGATATTAAATATATGCACTCCAATGTTCATTGCAGATCTATTTACAATAGCCAGGACATGGAGGCAACCTAAATGTCTATAAACGGAGGAATGGATAAAGAAGATGTGGTACGTATATACAATGGAATATTACTCAGTCATTAAAAAGAATTAAATAATACAACTCACAGCAACATGGATGTACCCAGAGACTATCATACTGTGTGAAGTAATTCAGAAAGAAAAAAATAAATATTATACAACATCACTTATATGTGTGGTCTAGAAAAATGATACAGATAAGCTATTTGCAAAGCAGAAATAAAAACACAGATGGAGAGAACAAATGCATGGACAGCAAAAGGGGAAGAGGGAGTGTGATGAATTGGGAGACTGGAATTGACATATATGCATTAGTATGTATAAAATAATAATGAGTACCTACTGTATAGCACAGGGAACTCTTAGATGCTCTGTGAGAAGGGAATCTAAAAATTAGGGGATATATGCATGATTTACTTTGTTATACAGCAGAAACTAACACAATATTGTATAGGAACTATACTCCAGTAAAAATTAATTTAAAAAAGGGGTATCCACGACGTGTGTGCTTAGTCACTTCAGTTGTGTCTGACTCTCTGCGACCCTATGGACCATGGCCTGCCAGGCTCCTCTGTCAATGGGATTCTCCAGGCAGGAATACTGGAGTGGGTTGCCATTTCTTTCTCCAGTATCCACAACAAGGTTTAACCTATATTTTCTGGAAACAATTTATGAATATCTTGCACTTTGTGGTTCACACAGTCTTTATCTCAATTGTGATAAACTCTATCATTATAATGGGAAAGCATCAAAAGACAACAGGTAAATGAATGAAAGATGAAGGTTGCTGAGTTCCATAAAATTTCATTTACAAATGCATGAGCCACAACCAGATTTGGCTCATGGGCCATAGTCTGCATGGATTACCAACCTCTGATACAGCATATCCCATGTTCTTAAGGGGAAAAGAACTCAAGGAATGTATTAGCTTTAAAACAATTGTATTGCATGTTTGAAACTTTCTAAGAGCGCAAATCTTAAAAGTTCTTATTATAAAGAAAACAAGTTTGTAACTTTGTATGGTGACAGACAGTCACTAGGATTGTTGTGGCAGTCATTTTACAATGTATGCAAATTGGAATCATTATATTGTATACTTGCAAATAATATAATGCTATATGTCAATTATACCTCAACTGAAATAAACACACACAAAAAGTTTATAATTATGTGTTAAAATAATAAAAAGGCAACTAAAATGGAAAACTAAGTGCTTCCTTAAGGAATCAAAGTAAAGAACAAAATTCCAAATTTACCCAGTTTTTAAAAAGCTTTTTTCCAATATGAATTACTTGACAGCCCTATAGTTTTGCAATATTCTTATTTTTTTTCCAACATTAGAATCTTTTTCACAGTTACCTCTAATTTTAGTAGTGAAAATTTAGAGAACAACTGCTGGTTTTTTGGAAAAGCTGTAGGAACTTTCAGTTTATATTGATTCTATTAGCTGTACAGGAATATATGCTTGGTTTCAATAAGCTGGAGTATTCAGGGATCACAGCATTATTACCATGAAATGCTTAAAGGTCTTTAAATTCCATCAAATGATCTCTTGTTTGATGATTAGGCTTTTTACATATAAATCAAATCCTACAGGAGACTGATGAGCTGAATTCCATCTAAGTGGCTTGAAAAAAAGGTACTGTGAGTCCATTGTAAGCAACTTATTTTCTCTTGTTCAAAACATAATTTCTATTAGTTACAGTTTCTTTTTAGAGATATGAACTGTGCTATATTGCTAAAAAAAAATCTAAAGCTGGAAAGTTCTGGAACAAAACAGATTTGAATGAGAAACAGGGTAACAATGATAACGCTCTTTGGGTTCTAAATAGTTAATAGTATTGTAGTTTTAAACTTCCATTCATTGATGCATCCCTAGCTCTTTTCACATTAGGTAATGGTGTCCATAATTGCAGTCAGAATAGACCAAAGCTGAACAATCGTTTAAACATGCTCTTCCCTGACTTGGATGAGTTTCAGGTGAGAATCCAATCCTATGACAATGGTTTACAGAACATTGTATTGGCAGAATTACCTGGTAGATTCACCCACATTTAGGAATTTCTATTTCAGAAAACTCCAGGATGATTTTTTTTACACTTAAAAACAAATACGCCACTCAGGGTTACCTTCCTATACAGTATAAGATATTTCTGTCTGTTATTTTTATTACTATTTTAAAAATCTAAAAAGATGTAATAGTGAAGGTAGTAAACAAATAAAACCAAAATGGCAACCCACTCCAGTGTTCTTGCCTGGAGAATCCTAGGGACGGGAGGGCCTGGTGGGCTGCCGTCTATGGGGTCACACAGAGTCGGACAACACTGAAGCGACTTAGCAGCAGCAGCAGCAGCAGCAAGCCAAAAACAAGATTTCTATTAGACAAGTCAAATAATGGCACGGCTAAAAAAATATTTTAAGTAAGATTATACGTTTATGTACACATTCATATATACATATATGATAGTTTAAGTGACATAGAAATATATATCCTTTAAAAATATGTTTAATATTTATTCTTTATATTACTGAATATAGACTGAATGTGTATGTTTGCTTTAGGTCAGGTTTCTTGGAAGAGAAACCCTGACAGAGATATGTGTTCAGAAAATGGAAATTGTCTTCACCACTCGTGGGGGAGTGAAGGGAGTAGACTGGTTAAGAAGGAGAGTGGAACGATACAGCAGTTGCATCTAAGTTTCACAGTAGCTCTAGAGGAGATCTGGAGCCCTGAGGTCCTCCCAAACTGGAGGGGCTGTACTGCCTTAAGACAAGGAAGCTAAACGTTTATAGTTCAACCTTTCCCTCATCAACCGGTCCTGGCAACTGTCCTGTTCTCCTCAACTTTGGAAGGGGCAGTTCTATCTGTCTTGGGATAATTCCTAGAGAAGGAGTTAGCTGACAGCCATCAGTGTTAAAAGTTTTAGTGGCTGTTGGAATAAGTGCTTCAGCCCTGAGGAAAGGATCTGGGGGTGCACTTCAGCATCCACTCAGATCTACCTGCCAGATACGAAAAGTCACTGTATCTGAGAAATGCTATTCCAGGATTCTCGATAGTCACCTTTCCTGGTGAATCTTTTTAAAAGAAACCATGGTGGGATGATAGTCATCATCTCCTTCTACTACTGCCATTCTAGATTGCTCTCATCCTGGCCTGGTACATCTTTTGATATAAGTAGTTTATCTAGTGAGACTACCAGATCTTTGTCACTGGGCATGTTGAGACCCTGGTAAGCATGTTCTTCTCAAGCCATTAGTGATGCGTTTGTCTGTTTACCACCAAAACTGGACAATAGAATAGCAATAAAATGCTCAGTGGATCAACTGGGTAAGGAATATATTCTTATCGCCTTCTTGTATAACAACAATCTTATCTTCAAGCTGACCATATGGGCCAGTTACTCCTTCCAGGGTGGTGATTCCTTGCATCTGCTATTTCTTGACACAGGAAGCCTAAAGTAACAGCAGCCAACTCTTGAAGATTAATGGGACTCTTGCAGTGTCATTTAAGAAAAGCATTTTCCCTTTCTGAGAACAAGAACATTTAAACTGGCAGAAACCAGCATTGTGGGGAGGGAAACATATATTCCCCAAGAGGATCACTGAACGTGATGGTAGTAAGTAGGGTCACTACTTCTTCTGGAACCTATGTATTCCACCAACACCCCCCACTCCCCAAAAAAGAAAGAAAGAAATGGAAACAAAAGCATCATATAGTGACGGTCATTGATTTAGGATGTATACTGCATCTCGGAAGATGGCACCCATTCCTTATTGGATATTATCTCTCCAAGACTTAGATGCCTCCTCCAAACACTATTCTATAACTCTAGTAAGTTAATTTTTTAGGTGGTATTGAATATGATATGACTAGAGATTCCCACAGCAATGTTCCCACTGCTACATCTTAACTGCTATAAAATTTGCTTCTGGTCCCATGGGTGTTTAGGTAGGATCATATATTAAGAATAAAACATTCTAAAAGGCTTTCAATAGGACTGATGATGGCTAAGGTCAGCAGAAAAGGTCATACTCAGAGTACGCATCAAATTCAATCAAAATGATACACTCTTATTTTCAGGGTAAAAAAAAAAAAAAAAACCATTCTAATATAATCTATTGGTTGGCATTCTTGATGCATAATGCTTTATCATGAAGAAGTGGTGTCTATTGTCAGATTAGATATTCAGTAGTGACATTAGAGGAGAAGGCAATGGCAACCCACTCTAGTGCTCTTGCCTGGGAAATCCCATGGATGGAGGAGCCTGGTAGGTCATGAAGAGTCAGACATGACTGATGTGACTTAACAGCAGCAGCAGTGACATTAGACAGGCCAAACTTCATGAATGATGATTGAAATTTAAAACTTATACATAGCCTCTCTCTCTATCATTATAGCTAGTCTTTTCATGAGTCTGTTGTCCCAACTATGGGCAGCCAATGACAGAAACTGGTTGGTATCAACTGTCTGCATTACTCTGTCATCTTCATTATTTTGTGCTGCTTCTATGGTAGATAATTTTTGGTGCTCATTAACATGCAATACAAATGTTCACTACTTCATGGCACACCCACAGGTCCATCCAAATGCTTGAACATATCTCCCCTGTTCACTCAAAATGACTGACCAGGTACACTGCCCAAGTCAAAGTTCTATCCACTGAGATAATTTTCTGTTATTACCTGTCTATCAAGGACATCACATAGTGGGGTTCTCCTAAAATAACAATCCAATTTCCAGCCTTCATAAATGTACTGAGCTGATTCATTATGAAATAAGCTTAGCCTTTTTGCCCTACTATTATCTCAAAACAGACCCTCTATATGGTCGTTATGATTTTAGAGAGAGAAACTGGCAAAACACTGATAGCTGTCATGGGGGTCTGGGCACTTGCTTGTACAGTGCTCCTGGGCACTCTGGCCCTGGTCATGCCTCTTCTTAGATGTACCACTTCCATATGATGATGGACTACTGATAGCTTGCCCTATTTTATGACTGAGTACTTGGTAGATATGACAAAACCCAATGCATGACTGGCACTGGTCTGGCACTGGTCTGAAAATTACATGTTCAATAACTGAACAAGGAGTCTTGACTTTTTATTATATCACCATATTCAGCCTCCTGATTATCCATCTGTTTTAACTGTGTATATTGGAGAAGACTCTTGAGAGTCCCTTGGACTGCAAGGAGATCCAACCAGTCCTTTCTGAAGGAGATCAACCCTGGGATTTCTTTGGAAGGAATGCTGCTAAAGCTGAAACTCCAGTAGTTTGGTCACCTCATGAGAAGAGTTGACTCATTGGAAAAGACTCTGATGCTGGGAAGGATTGGGGGCAGGAGGAGAAGGGGACAACCGAGGATGAGATGGCTGGATGGCATCACAGACTCGATGGACGTGAATCTGAGTGAACTCCGGGAGATGGTGATGAACAGGGAGGCCTGGCATGCTGCGATTCATGGGGTAACAGAGAGTCAGACACGACTGAGCGACTGAACTGAACTGAACTGAACTGATGGGGCAATACTATCCACTTATTTTGCCCCAAGGGGTGCTATGTTCTATCGACCATCTCTAGAGTTCTCTGTGGGCTCCCTACATGTGCTAGTGATAAAGAATCCACCTGTAAATGCAGGAGACTAAGAGATGCAATTTAGATCCCTGGGTCAGGAAGATCCCTTGGAGTAGGATATGGCAACTGGCTCCAGTATTCTGGCCTGGAAAGTTCAATGGAGGGCATGTAAAGAGTTGAACACAATTAAGCAACAGGGCACATACACACACATACACACACACATACACACATGGCTCTCTGTGAGTCTAGTGCACTGGATGCATTTGAACGGTCACCTCCCCTCTATTACTGTGTAATTTCAGCATCCCATTGTTATCAGGAAGACCAATTCTGTAATAGCATCTCCTACTATGAACATTTGTCTGCAAAGAACAGTCACCCCTAAGTTTCAGTGATGCCTGCATCTCAGTCATCAGCACATTCCTACTGATTTAATAAATGTGGTGTCTTTTAAGCCTTTACATAAAATATACTGAGTTGATAACATTTTTAGGTTCTAACTGGTAAATTCACTCTAGCATGCTTACATATGGGTCTTTTGATCTCATTTTATTCTATATACACAGTGTCTGTGGCACATATTCTTCTTTTTGTGGGGGCTCACTGCTTTCCCCAAGCTTCCAAACACCATCCTAAACAGCAGCAACCATCTCCTGCTATCCTGGCTAGGGTCTGCATCTTATATCATGGGAGAATGCTCCTACATCAGTAAACTCTTATTCTTTCCCTCTACTTGATCTTATTCTCCGTCTCTAATCTTAGTCCGTTTTACTGTCAGCTCCACTTGGTACAGCAGCCTCAGGATCCTACTCCCTGTGTACTCTCTTGATTCTTACTAGAAAATATTGGGTAGGGTCAGCAGCTCATTTGAAGAATAGCATAGGCTCCTCCTCTCCCTTAGAAACCAAGCATTTCCATGCCAAATCATGTCATCTGTTCACCCTACATACTAATTTGCTGGTAAGAAATGAAGGTGAGACCATAAACCCAGATACAGCCCACCTGTCCAAGTCAGGGTTCTACTTACTCCCAGCTGGGGTTCAGATCCTGGCTTGGGCGATTTGCTGTGGCTAAGGATTCACACTTCTCTGGAACTCTGCTATACTTTAAATAAGTTCTAAGCCTTATTATCAGCTTTTATAACCTCTGGCTAAAGAAGATAAGACTTTCTTTATATTCTGTAAAGAGACTTTCTTATCCTCACATATCACCTTCAACTCATGATTAATCACACCCAGTCTTTTATTCTTTCTCTTCACTGTATAAATAGAACTCAGCAGAAATGGATTATATTGTACTTATTACTTTCCATTGAATTCCTCAAAAGCCAAAGATACTGAATTCACAGAGCATTACCTTCCATTGGTACCTACCCATCCTTGTTCACCATCTGTGAAGGTTTTAACAATCTCACCTCTATAGCATTCAAAGGCTATCCACAGTCTACCTACCACCAGCAGTGGGATCCTCACTGCCAGCTAGTTAGTGGGCTGATGAGTGATCTAACATCTTATTTTAGACTCTACTTCCTCAGACTACCTAGAATTATTCCTTGAAAATATGATTCTCTGATGAAGATATGCTTTCAGGAAATTTACAGGGCAGAGCTCTCAGGATCAATTTTTGTGATTATGTGCAGAAAAGAAAAAAAGGGGGTAAGACAGCATTAGGTAGTGAGGGGAGTTAAACTGTGATACATCCCTGCAAAGTCTCCATATGATCCAGAGGCGCTCCAGAGTTGAGATGGTCTTTCAGAGTTGTCCTACAAAGAATAACAATCAGTCACTAGATTAGGCCTGGTAGGGATGAGGCTTGAACTTGGGCTAGGCAGCTCTTTCCAGCTGAGGTAGTTTCATGAGAGGGATTCACTTGAGAGTCACGATCTTCCAACACTCCCAGGATATAGAGAGTATCTGCTATACTGTTTCACTGTAAGATAACTTTCTACATTTACTCATCATCAATTTTCACTCTAGTGGTTTAGATACCACTACGTTGGGCTATCTTACATTATTGATGATATTTTACTAGCATTTATTTCTTCTCTTTAAATTTCTTTCAGTTTTATAGGCTAAATAGGTAAAATTCAAAAATCTAGAGATGATATTCATCAATAAATGCAAAGTGTTTTTTGAAACCAAGAGATTGATTTTATATAATTTAATGGAGGTCAAACTCTACATATTTATCAAATAAACCTTTGAATGCAATATTTGACTCATGAATATTTTATATATTTTTAAATAACAAACTTTAATATAGTTTTCTATAAAACATAGCCTCATTACCAGTTACCCAGTGCAGTTCATGTAAGCTTCTAAGTTTACATGAACTTACATATAAGTTACATATATATGTGACTTACATGAATATATTAGTTACATGAACTAATACACACACACATATATGGCTTTAACTTGTCAGTATATATATATATATATATATATACACACACACATACATATATAAAATGATGAAGACTACCTTTCTTAAACTTAGAAGCTTACATGAACTGTACTGGGTAACTGGTAGGATATATGGGTAAAGAAAAGGTGAGAATTTAGGAAGGACCTGGCTTGACAGCCAACAGTGCATTAACTGAAATAGGAAAGGTAATGATAAACCTATATCTGGCCAGAGGATGGAGTGAAGGAAGATGTGATTAGAGAAAGGAGCTATTTCTGTTTAGATCATGATCAATGTCAAGTACCTATCGCTCTCTTAATCATAATGTTTTAAAATAGAACCAGAATGAAAAGTGTGGGCTACAGATGTTGAACAGGAGACACCAATATTCTGTGTGTGGCAATGAAACAGCTGAAGAAGTGTGCGGAATGAAAAGAGGAAAGGACAGAGAAGAGAGCTCTGGTCTCTGGTCCACAACTAGTGGAGGCGAAATAATAAAATAAATAAATAAAATAAGGGAGATATCGGAAAAAGACAGAGGAAAAAAAGTGATGAGAGAGGTGGAGACAAAACAAATCACTGGGAAAGAAAATAGACTTTAAAAGTATTTTAAAATGCCCTTTCAGGGATTGGAGAACAGAATAAATGGTGAAACAAAATCAAGGTGAGAACAGAACTGGAAAGGGATTTTAAAATTGGCAAGAAATATACTACTGGTGAGCTTCATCAGAGCTGTGCCAGTGGAGTGGTGGGGCTAGTAGCCATTTTTCTGTATCTTTGAAAGTGAAAGAAAAGTGAAAGTGAAAGTCACTCAGTCATGTTCAACTCTTTGCAACCCCATGGACTGTAGCCCAGCAGGCTTCTCTGTCCATGGAATTCCCCAGGCCAGAATACTAGAGTGGGTAGCCATTCCCTTCTCCAGGGCATCTTCCCAACCCAGGGATTGAACCCAGGTCTCCCACATTGCAGGTCGACTCTTTACCAACTGAGCCACCACAGAAGCCCTTTGAAAGACAGATTAAAACATGAAATAACTAATGTATATAATTATTTCAGGTAACTTGGCTATGACAAGAAAGAGTTTGGGAAGTAGCTAAAAGACAACATGCAATCACGAGTCTTGCTTTGGTTTCACTGTTTTGTTTTCTTATAAGTTGAGAGACATATATTTAAACACAAGCAGGGAAGAGTCAGTAGTTTGCAAGGAAAAATGATGGGGAGTTCTAGGAAAATGGTAGATGCTTGAATTAGCTGTCTTAATAAGTAATGATCATTTCTATGGTATAATTATGATATGAATTTTTACAACTCAACATTATTTAAGATTTCCTTTATCAGTAGTATGTCGGTTTTTAAATGTCTTCATTCAAGCTTTCAGTCCTTTATGCTAGAAAACTTGGAATTATTTCTAATTTTTCCCTATCATTATATATATGCAAGATAGTTTACCTTAAAAAATCCAAAATTAGTTCTTATATACATTAGATATCTTTGTTTGAGATAAAGTTAACTAAGTTGTGGAAGCATTTATTTTAGTCTATTCTCCACTTAAACTGGAATACCCTAGGTGACATGAGGAGTTAACTCTCATCTCCCAGTATGCACTGGCACAATTAATCTATGTGCTTATGGTTAATCAGTTATTAACTGCAACTGAAGTCACGGGTGTAGTTACAAGTTAAAGAATCAATTAATCTCAAGAATAATCACAGCAGAAGCCTGTTTTCCACAGGGGTTTATTCCATCATTTGGTCCAATTTTTCTGTCTTTAATCTTTGAATTAAGCCAAATGAATCTGAAGACCCAGATGGCAAAGACACACTAAATACTGTATTGGATATTGCCTTTCCCTCTGGGAAGTTTCAAAAATCTTATGCAAAAGAAATCCAGATGTGTTTTCTTAAGGAAAATAACCATACAATAAACTTGTAGGCACTAAAGCTAATCAAGTATATTGCTTTTTCACTTTATGGGCAAAAATGTATGCTACTATTATAACTACAGGATGGATGTACATAACAATCGATAATGCTGACAGACTAACTTGAATAAAATTAAGTTGCTTTGAAGTTCTAAAAAACTAATTAGATCATTGTTAGATATGTCAATAACCAAGAACAAAGCACTTTATTATAAACAAAACTTTTATGTCAATAGTTTTAGTACACTCTGCAGATACAAATACAAATGCACCATCTTTTAGGTAAATGAGAAATTTATCTAAAATTCTGTACAAATACTGAAAACAAGAAATGTTTCATATGTTTTTCTGTATAGAGATTTTTGAACAATGACTAATTTTATCTAACAATCTATAAAAGAAAACAGACACAATGAGTATTTATAGCCAAATTCTTAACATGGGACATTTATAAGAGAGAAGCTATCGGTGAGATTTAGATTCCTTCTTTCAAATTTTGTTCATATCTACTCACACTGGTTAGAATACATTATACATTCTGTAATTTTTAAATGCAGCCAAATGTTTAAATGGGGACTAATTAAATTTAAAAGCTTTTGCCAGCAAAGGAAATTATTACCAACACAAAAAGACAACCTACTGAATGGGAGAAAATATTTACAAATGCTATGTCCAATAAGGGGTTAATATCCAAGATACACAAACAGCTCACATAACTCAATATAAAACAATCAAACAACCCAGTTAAAAGATCGGCAGAAGACCTGAATAGACATTTTTCACAAGAAGGTATACAGATGGCCACCCCACTCCGGTACTCTTGCCTGGAAAATACCATGGACAGAGGAGCCTGGTAGGCTGCAGTCCATGGGGTCGCTAGGAGTCGGACACGACTGAGCAACTTCCTTTCACTTTTCCCTTTCTTGCATTGGAGAAGGAAATGGCAACCCACTCCAGTGTTCTTGCCTGGAGAATCCCAGGGAAGGGGGAGCCTGGTGGGCTGCCGTCTATGGGGTCACACAGAGTCGGACACGACTGAAGTGACTTAGCAGCAATAGGCACATGAAAAGATGCTCAACATTGCTGTCAGGGAAATAGAAATCAAAACCACAATGAGATACCACCTCACACCTGTCAGAATGGCTATCATCAAAATCACAAATGTTGATGAGGATCAATCAACATTTGGAGAAAAAGGAACCCTTACACAGTGTAGATGGGAATGTAAATTGGTGCTATTTACTGCCGTCTCCACTGGAGAGGAACACCGAGGGGGTCCCGCCACAACTCTAGAAGAGCCCCGGTTTTCCCTCCTCATCTCGAGATGAGGGTCCATTTCGCTGCTTCGTCGGGAAATGAATCCCAGCGTTCCCGTCGCACCTCAAGAGGACGCGGTCTCAACTTGACACTCGAGAGGAACTCCAGGGGTCGTGCCACCATTCCAAAAGACCCCGATGTCCCAATCCACTCCAAATACACCTGACTTCCCTGCACTGACTCGACGGTCACCCCGAGGATCGACTCAAAACACGATGGCAGGTGTGACAGCCCTGTGGCACCTCGATAGAAAGCCAATCATTCCACTCCTCAGTATACATCCAAAGAAAAGGGAAATACTAATTTGAAAAGATACATGTGCTCCATTGTATAGTAGCATTATTTACAACAGCCAGAATATGGAAGCAACTTAATTGTCTATATATATATGAATATAATGAAGTATGATCATTTTTTCTTGTATAGCTTTGGTTGGTAACATAAGGTAAAGTCTGCCTCATTTTCTCCTTGATTGCACATGAAGTCTTTACTCTCATAAAGATTCCCATCTTTTGATCATATATATATATACACACACGATATATATATATACCCTATATAAATATATACATGTATAGTAAATACACTTATATTTTTAAAAAGGTTATTTTATAATGTATTCATCATTCTTAATCTGAAGTACTAATTTAATTTCATGAAAATGAGAAAATATCTCTGGTTAATAAATATGACTTTGTGTTCCAAGTGTACTTTTCAGCAAGGTATGTTATATGTGCTAACAAAATCATTATTCCTAATATAAGCCTAATATCCACAGAAAACAAAATCATAATCTATAGCACTTCCTAACTCTTCTGTTTTCTCCATTACTTAGTTAAAGAATTGAATTTGAAAATATACATATCAATAGTAAATTAAATTTTTATTATAATTTAGTGAACTCTGGAAGGACTGATGCTGAAGCTGAAACTCCAGTACTTTGGCCACCTCATGAGAAGAGTTGACTCACTGGAAAAGACTCTGACGCTGGGAGGGATTGGGGGCAGGAGGAGAAGGGGACAACCGAGGATGAGATGGCTGGATGGCATCACTGACTCGATGGACGTGAGTCTGAGTGAACTCCAGGAGACGGTGATGAACAGGGAGGCCTGGCGTGCTGCGATTCACGGGGTTGCAAAGAGTCGGACACAACTGAGCGACTGAACTGAAATGAACTGTAGCATAAACTTCATAAAAGTACCTTCTGTATGACCATATGACCATATACATTGCATAAATTAACTAGAAGTAAAAAGAGTAGATAGCATTATTGTTCCCAGAGATATATTTTTATAAGCAATATCAATGAAAAAAATGTCTCAAGTTATTCAACGTAGATAAAGGAGACAGTGTATCCAAGTAAAATTCGTGTACATTTTGGTAAAAAATATACATATACTTAAATTCAAGCAATAATGAACATTGATGAGATATTATGAATTGTTTCTTTAAATATGTTTTTTTGTTTTTATCTGCTATCTATCAAAATAATAGAAAAATGTGAAAAAAGTATAAGGAAGGATGTTAAAAAAAACCATAATCTAGATGAAAGTATAATTTGGGTATATATCTCTCAGTCTAAAAATCAGATTGCATACATTTTAAATATATTTCTTGCTTATATCATATATATTATGACAACATGTATTTTTCATAAGCATTCACCATATTCCTCCTCTCATTTACCAGGCAGTAGTCTAGGCACTATGTTTTCAATAGGAAAGAAAGGAAGGAAAGAAGAAAGAGAGAGAGAAAGGAGGAAGGGAGGGAGAAAAAGAAAGGAAGTCTAAAGCACTAAGTAATTGCCAAAATAAGTGATTAGTAAAAATTCTGAATTATAATTGTGATAAGGGCTAGGAGGAAGGTATAGGATGCTATGAGAACCTGTAAAAAGGCTAGCATCACGGGAGGAATTGGTAAGGGCTGGTTGAGGAGAATTTCAGACAAAGTGTGGAGTATTCAGAGCCCCTGGAATGGGCAGAAGCTTTGTGGACTCCAGAAACCGAGATAGAAGTGCCATGACTGAAGCAAAGGCAGAGAAATGGAGGGAAACCTGGGGTGAAGCTTGAGAGTCAGGCAGGGCTCAGCGGAACCAGGTCATATACCATAGTAGGCAGTGGGAAGCCTTTGAAGGGTTTAATGAAGGTGTTCTGCAAGCAAATTTGACTTAATAAAGTTGCTCAAGCTGCAACCCCAAGAAGATATTGAATAGCAAGTGGCAACAGTGAATGTGAGGAGACCGGTTCATATGGCTGTCTAAGGGGCCAGAGTGGTGTTAATAGAAATGGAGTAATTGTGTTCAAATGGCTACATGATAACTCATGGTATTATTGCAAACACAATTGGATACATCCACTATAAACTTTGAATCAGGAGCTACTGATGCAAAGAAAAGATCTATTCTCACAGCATGTGGTGGAGGTGGCAGCAACAATACTGAGTTTCCTGGGGAGCAGGGAGAACTGTGGGAGTGGCAGAAGCCAGTGTTTGATAGGAGCCGCAGCAGGGCACTTTGGGAGATTCTGTGCACCTTGCCTGAAAAAGTGGTTTTCCTGACCTCACTGGTTGGTGGAGGGATTAGGTGTGTGGCACCCATGTCATTTATCCTTATTTGTCCCTGATTGTTTTCTAAACTTCATTCTGAAGCCTGAAAGCAAGTCTGCAAAATTTAAGTTCATTCAATCATTCATCCAGTTTCAATCTGCCAGAGTTGAAGTTTCCTCCTTACATGTGGTGGTTTACTGAATTAGCAGTATTTAATAGCAGTAAATCAACTTTATTCCTTTGCCACTTGTCATTAGATAGGCTACTTCTTTTCCTGCTATTGGATAAAACTGGGGGACATATTCACAACTTTCTGAGTTCCCTGTAGTCAACACAAGAACAGTCCCATTTTTATAATTAAAATGTCCAATTCAATAACTTAAAATGAAGACTTGTGAACTTTCCAATTAAGACTTTCTCCATTGCCTCCAGCTGTATATTAAATTAAACTTGATATCTTGAAAGTCTGAGAGCAACAAACGGAGAATGTGGGGGGTTTACTTAGCTCCTGTTTTTCCCTTGGCCAACATTTGTTGTTTGACTCCTCCCTCCTACTCTCACTAGCCAAAGGGGCTAAACTCCTTCAGGACTGTAGACATGATGACTGAAGGAGAAGGTGTAGGAACTATGGGGCCCTGTCCTTTGTAAATGAAAAAGTCTGCAGAATTTTAAGGTGAAACTTGAAATTCCTCTCATTTGGCTGGAGGAAGCATTACCATCTTAATTCACCTTAGTGTTCAATGAGTCACTCTCAACAAAGAATTCCTTTTCCTCCATCCCTAGGTCCCAATCTCAAATGTTTATAAAACAGAAATGGGGAGTCTAAGATTCTGACATGGAGGGTCTAGCAGCTCACTTTGCAAGAGGTTCTAGGCAACTTCTAAACTGATCATCTATTTGCCATGAAGTGATGGGACCAGATGCCATGATTTTAGTTTTCTGAATGTTGAGTTTTAAGCCAACTTTTTCACTCTCCTCTTTCACTTTCATCAAGAGGCTCTTTACTTCTTCTCTTTCTGCCATAAGTGTGGTGGCATCTGTATATCTGAGATTATTGATATTTCTCTTGGCAGTCTTGATTCCAGCTTGTGCTTCATCCAGTCCAGCATTTCTCATGACATAATCTGCATAGAAGTTAAATAAGCAGGATGCAACATACAGCCTTGAAGTACTCCTTTCCGGATTCGGAACCAGTCTGTTCTATGTCCAGTTCTAACTGTTGCTTCTTGACTGCATAAAGATATCTCAGGAGGCAGATCAGGTGGTTTGATATTTCCATTTCTTTAAGAATTTTCCACTGTTTGTTGTGATCCACACAGTCAATGGCTTTGGCATAGTCAATAAAGCAGAGGTGAAGGTGAAGTCGCTCAGTCGTGTCCGACTCTTTGCGACCCCGTGGACTGTAACCTACTAGGCTTCTCTGTCCATGGGATTCTCCAGGCAAGAATACTGGAGTGGATTGCCATTTCCTTCTCCAGGGGATCTTCCCGACCCAGGGATCGAACCCAGGTCTCCCGCATTGGAGGCAGACGCTTTAACCTCTGAGCCACCAGGGAAGTCCTATATCATAATTAATGGCGACTAAGTTGGTCACAGGTTAACAGCTTAAATATTCAATACAAGGGTGTACCTCTTTCCGCTTCTGTAGCAGGAGTTCTAGCCTCTCATTGGCATAGTCAATAAAGCAGAAGTAGATGCTTTTCTGGAACTCTCTCACTTTTTTGATGATCCAACAAATGTTGGCAATTTCTTCTCTGGTTCCGCTGCCTTTTCTAAATCCAGCTTGAACATCTGGAAGTTCATGGTTCACGTACTGTTGAAGCCTGGCTTGGATAATTTTGAGCATTACTTTGCTAGAGTGTGAGATGAGTGCAATTGTGTGGTAGTTTGAACATTCTTTGGCATTGTTTTTCTTTGGGATTACAATGAAAACTGAACTTTCCCAGTCCTGTGGCCACTGTTGAGTTTCCCAAATTTGTTGGCATATTGAGTGCAGCCCTTTCACTGTCTCGTCTTTTAGGATTTGAAATAGCTTAACTGGAATTCCATCACTTCCACTAGCTTTATTCATAGTGATGCTTCCTAAGGTGCACTTGACTTCACATTCCAGGATATCTGGCTCTAGGTGAGTGATCAAACCATCGTGATTATCTTGGTCATGAAGATCTTTTTTTGTACGGTTTTTCTGTGTATTCCTGCCATCTCTTCTTAATAACTTCTGCTTCTGTTAGGTCCATACCATTTCTGTCCTTTATTGTGCCCATCTTTGCATGAGATGTTCCCTTGGTATCTCTAATATTCTTTATTTTGGGGGGCTCCAAAATCACTGCAGATGGTGACTGCACCATGAAATTAAAAGACGCTTGCTCCTTGGAAGAAAAGTTATGACAACCTAGACAGCATATTATAAAGCAGAGACATTACTTTGTCAACAAAGGTCTGTCTAGTCAAAGCTATGGTTTTTCCAGTAGTCATGTACATATGTGAGAGTTGGACTATGAAGAAAGCTGAGTGCTGAATAATTGATGCTTTGAATTGTGGTGTTGGACAAGACTCTTGAGAGTCCCTTGGACTGCAAGGAGATCCAGTTGGTCCATCCTAAAGGAAATCAGTACTGAATATTCATTGGAAGGACTGATGCTGAAGCAGAAACTCCAATACTTTGGCCACCTGATGCAAAGAACTGACTCATTTGTAAAGACCCTGATGCTGGGAATGATTGAAGGCAGGAGGAGAAGGGGACTACAGAGGATGAGATGGTTGGATGGCATCACCGACTCAATGGGCATGATTTTGACACCCCAGGATTTAATGATGGACAGGGGAGCCTGGTGTGCTGCAGTCCATGGGGTCGCATCGAGTTGGACACGATTGAGTGACTGAACTGAACTGAATGAAATTGATCTCAGCCTTCACATTCTGTGCCAAAACTGAGATACAAAGAGACTCAAGGCAAAGTGTTCTGTTACTCTTGCAGCTATGAGTCCTGACAAAAGAACTTTTTCAACTTCTAATAAGTCTTTTTTTCTTAAACTTCACTCAATTATTGATAGGCAAGATAAAGACACACATTTTTTTTGCCCTACTTCCTACTTTATTTCATACCTAAGAATAGCATCAGTGGCTGATTACCAAGATAGTTCAATTTTTGTAGGTCAAGATACACCTGCTCTACATTTTGATTTCTTCAGCTTTGTAAGTAAGCCCTGTTTACTGCTTTAATGCATTACTTTAATTCATTGTTAGAAATTTTAAAAGGTTTAACAGTGAACACATATATACTACTTATTTCATCATTCCAAAAAATATATATTTCTATGCAATTAATTACCTTTTCTATTTTCTCAAGGAACTACAACATGTGTCTTCCTGCTTTTAACAACCCTGGTTATTCATCCATAATACATGCTTCAGCAACTTTCTGGCATTGGGAAAAGTATCTTTGGTAACACATTATGTAAGAATAGGTCTTTAGAGTAAAATAAAAATACCTTAAAATGAGACACAACCCAAAGGAATCCTATGTGAAGACTAAAAAGTCTGAAAGAACAAAAGTGGAAGCAGCTTATTATTTTTGGAAAAAGGGCAAACATGAATCAGCTCAGCAAAAACCTCACCTGAGATAAAGAGTGTTTACGACTCCAGTGCTGGGCTGATGGTACAAAGAAAATAACTGGCTTCACACCTCCTCCTGATTACCAAAAGCTCCTCATTCTAATTATTAATTTAAAAACTAATCAACAGGGACTCCACAACAGGCAGACAAGACAATTTGTGTCAGCTAGAATATATCAGGCAGTCTAGCCAAGTATCCAGCATATAGGATTCTGCTTTCAGCTGCCATCTCCTAATGGTCTGGATTTAGCTCTCTGAAAATCGGAGGAAATTAGCAATACTGCCAAATGTAGACTCTGCGCAGTCACTACTGGCAAGCTCCACTTGTGAGAGTCCACCCACCTTTATTACTGAAGTTGATACCTGTTTAAAAAGTAACAGAATGAAACTAATTCTAATTAAAGGTGAATAGGAATCAATTTAACTTGCTGCTTACACAGAGAACAGGAAATCCCCCAGATCTCTGCTCTAGTCTTTACTAATACTCCAATTTAAGGCAACTTACTTAACCTCTCTCTGCTCCTATATCTTCTCTTTATATAAGCTCTGCTGAGAGAAGCACCACTGAACCAGCTGATCGTGAAAAGCAGAAAGGACTTTCTGATTGAATAGAGAAGGAAAAGAGTACTGGAGATTAACCAGGAAGAGAAAATCAGTATCAATGAGCAACCTTCTCACAAGAGACAAATATCAGAGGCCAAAGGAGCAGAAAGGAGACAAAAGTAGCAGAATTGAGCAATTTCCAAGCTGTAGGAGGTGGTCCGATTAAGTCAGTCTTTCCTTCTGGGACGTCAGATTTAAAGGGGCTAAAACATCTTTGAATCATACATGCAAGCATCTCAGGGAGTTACTGGAAATACCTGGGATGGCCAATCCTACAAAAAGATTTAGATTTCCTTAACAAATGAGTGATACAGGTGACCAGAATGGCATTTTACTTTAAACACAACTGTTTCATTTTCTATTCAAAATCTTGTAAAATCTGAGAATCTTTGTAGAGCGGTTTCAGAATGATGGGTATACTGCTGCTTCTATAATGTCCCAAGCAAATAATTTAATTGCATTTCCAACAAGACTGACTATTTTAGTGTATATTTTAATTACATAAAATGCACAGCTCCCTGGAGGAGGGCATGACAACCCACTCCAGTTCTCTTGCCTGGAGAATCCCACAGACAGAGGAGCCTCACAGGCTGTAGCCCATGGGGTAGCAAACAGTTGGACGACTGAAGTGACTTAGCATGCATGCACACATGCTCACATGTGAATAGGTAACTTTGTCTCCCCTTCTCTACCATTTCAGTTTTTCTTTTATGGGATTTCTAATAATTTTTTTAATAGCCAAATAGCAACCTTTGCCACTTCCACAAAAGAGATGATACAGCAATCTCCATCAAAATAATGAGAATTTTAGCAAGAATATCATAAGCATCACAGAGATGGAATCAGCATGGGGGTGAATTTACAATGCCTCATGCCATTTCTTTATTTGCCGAAACAGAAGGAAAGGAAGTTAGGGCCTAGTGTTCTGCTATTGAGAATGATAGAAGAATCTAAGATTTGTGACTATGAGGAATCAAATAATTGACTTTGGTCAGACATACTGTTTCAGCAGAACTAGAGGCTATCAATCTAAATGACTGATAAATTAGTAAGCTGGGTGGGATGTCTCCATACTAAATGTTAACTAAAACTATACTAAAAAGTATTTTAAAAATAACATAAATTACATCATTCAGAATCAAATGCAACTAAATAGCATAAACCAAGTTATAGAAAAGGAGGTAAATTTAATAAATGTGTGCTGATTTTTATAGTCTGATATTAAGCTATCAACCAAGTTCAGTTCTAAGGCACTGCCACAAACTCAAGTTAATGCAACTTAAATTATATTTATACATTAAACTTAAGAAGCAGAAATTTTTCAGCAAAGTAATAAGATGTTAATAAAGCTAATGGAAGAAATTTTGCCTTTGAGGCACTAACTCAATGAAAGGCTTATGTTCCTCAGAACAGTTTCTCTTTGGGAAATGATTGACCTAAAGTATCTCATCTGTTGAACCTTAGCAACAATTATACCTGACTGATGTTTATAAATATAAGTCACATGAGACTGACTTAAAGACTGAAACACTAGTTTTTTTATTGTCTCATTAGTTATAAAACTAATTGGTCTAATTTTGGCTCTTTTGAATGAACATTGAAGGAAATTTAACTAATTAACTCATGGTATTTGTTTATTTAATCAGTCTTTCCTGGGCATTAAAATTTCCCTTTCAAATAGACATAGTAGGATGACAAGAAACAACTTAAAAGCTACTTTGCTTAATTTGAATATTTCAAAATAGGCATGCTGAGCACACTGAAATTCAGTTTATGAGTTCAACAATATGACCAACAATAATATATGACAACTTTAACAACTGGTTCCTTTGCAGAATATTTTCTGCCATTCTTTGCTCTGAAAAATACCCAAACATATTTGTACACTACAATCAAAATGCATCTACAATTTAAAAAATTATTTTATTAGCTCCAATAACCTACAAATACTAAGAAAAAGATTCATAGTTATCAGAAATCAACAATTTTTGCTAAAAATTTCCAAATATTGTTGACAAGGAAATGAAGTATTACTAAAATATATGAATAAAAATTTAGGATTTTGAATGATGATTTTCATAAAATATTAATCACCCAGAAATAGAAAAAATTAAGTATATTGTTACAGAATCTCCCTCTCCCCTTTTCCACATTCATGCTGTTCCAGTCAGGCAAAGAAATACAAGGTATTATTAAATAAATATCAAATGGTAGATAAATAGAATAATAGTTCAATTATTCTGGCTTCATTTATCTATATTGGGGACTCTGGTGGCTCAGCTGGTAAGGAATCTACCTGCAATGCGGGAGACCTGGGTTTGGTCCCTGGGTTGGCAAGATCAATAGATAAATAGAATAATAGTTCAATTATCCTGACTTCATGTATCTATATTGGCCATCACCCAGAACCAATCCTAGCATTTATCCATAAACACAAGAGATTTCTGAAGAAACAAAATGTCCATATCCTTTGCTGATAGGACCCAGCACTTTTCTCTAGCCTCCAATCCAAGCTTTTAGATACAATAATAAATTGCTTCCTGGTTTAATTACTAAATTCTCAGTTAACCAAAAGGAGAATGGAATAGGAAAAATGGCAACAGCGATAAGAAATAGTATTTGAAAAGGTTGACAGTTTTCTTTAATAATATTATGGCCCAAAGCTTAATGAATGTTATGGAAAAAAGTGAAAGTGCTAGTCACTTAGTCGTGTCTGACTCTTTGTGACCCCATGGACTGTAGCCCACTAGACCTCTGTCCATGGAATTCTCCAGGCGAGAGTACTGAGGTGGGTAGCCATTGTCTTCTCCAGTGGGTCTTCCTGATCCAGGGATGGAACACGGTTCGATCTACATTGCAGGCAGAGTCTTTACCATCTGAGTGAACTGGAAAACCCAATGAATGTTACAAATACTTTTAATTCATATACTAGGAAAAATAAAAATAATAAGATATATTGATATCAATATATAAACATATATATTGCTTTCATTGAAATAATTTGGAAATCCTTATGTGTAACTGGAATAAAAAGACTAAAAATTAATAAAAATTAAATTGAAATCTTATATTCTTGGCCTGGGAAAAGGTCAGATTTCAAAGAAAAATGGTACTACTTTTCTAGAATTCTCCTCTATTGTTTCTTATTGACACATGACACAAAGCAAAGTAGGTGATATCTCATTGTTCAAAGGGAGATAATTTCATCAGTGACAACATCCATTTTAGGTGGTATAATCATTTTAGCATCTATATAAAATTTTATGCCAATTTATTATATATATGCATATATTTCTTTACCAATTTTCTATTTGTGAACTGTTTAAGGCCAAAGGTTAATAGAGATGCTTAGCAGATTAACTATAAATATATATATTAAATTTCATCATAACCGATTCTGCTCTGTGGCTACAATGTTACAAAGATTTCCCTTTGAATGCATCTCAGGGACTGGATGACTTATAAAACACATGTTGAGGGAATTAAGTGCTGACTCTGAAATCTAAAAACTTAGTCCAGAATAGCTCCATTTTCCTTAAAAGAAACTTTTAAAAAGGCATTAAATAGTATTAAAATTCATAACTAAACTACTATGGTGTTTCAAAGTAAATGAAATGGTGTCATTTTCTGCTTTAACAAAGAAAATGCACATTTGGCAAGTCTGAATCCCAGGCCTTCTCTGGAGTGATTATTTCCTTCATAAATAAAAAGCATTCAGAAGCATCTCTACCAGGTCAAAGCCACCAGGGTGACTTTGACCTTTTTTCACTATTCATACGTGGTGTATTTAAACCTGGTACTATGTCAGTAAACCTTTGACTATTTTGTCTTTTGTCTCTAACTTTGGTATTTTGCAGGTATTTAAAATATCTTCTCCCTCGTCTATTTAGAAATTTTACAAAATGTATTGATAAGTTAATTCATTTACTCTATAAAAGTCTTTCATGTCTACCATTTGTGTATCAAGCATTCAGCTAGTATAAAAATAGAACAATAACTAAAGACAATTATTACCTGGGAAGATCTCATAACTCAGTGAAGCAGAAAATACAGAAAAATAAACATCCTCAGGTGGAAGGTGCTATGGTAATGATGGGAGACAGCTATATTATAGATAAGCAATTATACAATATATCCAAAATTTTACAGAGATCCAAGGCATAAATAGCAACAGATTTTGCCTGATGGTGGAATACAGAGGACAGTTGAGCTGAGGATGGAAAAGTGGAGGGACTAACCTTTTTCTAGCAGAGGGATGAGCAAGCACTTGGAGGTATAAAAGAACATGGTATACACAGGCAACTGCAAGGAGTTCGAAGTTGTTGTATGTGTCCAAGCTCATCCTCTAAGTCACGTTCAACTCTTTGCAACCCCATGGACTGTACCCCACCAGGCTCCTCTGACCATAGGGTTTCTCAGGCAAGAATACAGGAGTGGGTAGCCATTTCCTACTTCATAGAATCTTTATGATCCAGGGATTGAAAACACATATCCTGTATTGGCAGGCAGGTACCTTACCTCTGAGCCACCAGGGAAGCCCCTCAAAGTTGTTAGAGCAGTACATATTTTTATTCTACATATTTGTATTATTATGAGCAATGAAGATCACCAGAAACTTTTGGGAGATGATGAAAACAACTCTATGTATTAGAATGCTAACTTGCTTGATAAACAATTTTAATTGAGAATCTACTGTGCCTGGCCATTTGTTAGCCATGGAGAAAAAATTGTGGTCGTAGTACAGTGACTGTCCACACAAAGATGAATATTAGACAAATAATTATAAGTAACAAATATTAAATGAATGATTCTAAGTAAAAAATGTTATGGGAAGGCAAAATCAACAAGTCATCAAATTCAAATATGCAATTTAAAAAATCTGTATTTTCATTTATGGCTTACCATTACTTGAAATTTTTACTGTTTTTCCTCTATTTACATCTGTAGTAAGTAATTCTTTAATATTTAATATAAAAGTAACAATTTGACGGCAATTATGGCTCAGAGGTTAAAGCGTCTGCCTCTGATGCGGGAGACCTGGGTTCGATCCCTGGGTCGGGAAGATCCCCTGGAGAAGGAAACGGTAACCCACTCCAGTATTCTTGCCTAGAGAATCCCATGGACTGAGATACAGTCCACGGGGTCGCAAAGAGTCGGACACGACTGAGCGACTTCACTTTCACTTTCATTTTCATGCTAATTTTTCATAACATTTTCTTTGTTTTTTTAAATCTGATTATTATTCCAAACAAACTATTGGCTATCTATGAAGAGCAACCTTCTCCATACTATTCATGCTCTTTTTCTTTCTTTCTTTCCTATGTTTTAAATTATGAAAATATGACAATACAGTTACAGGAGACTTGAAAAATACAGAACAAAGTTACATATAGTTCCACTGTATAGTACAATTATTTCTTAAGTAGGTAAATTAGGATTTTTAGTTGGAGCTTCAATATCAAACACTCAAAAAATAATGGAATGAATACAAAGAAAAGCAGAAGGATATAGTATACCTGAAAAACACCATGAACCAATTCAACAAGACTAAGATTTATGCAATTTTTACACAAAAGTAGGATACAATACTATTCAGGTTCCCATAGACTATAAACTAGGAGNGTTCCACTGTATATCACAATTATTTTTTAAGTAAATGTCAATTTTTAGTTAGAACTTCAATTTCAAACTATTTTTCTGTCTATTCATATTATTCAGATTCTTAAGCCACATTGATAATACATATCTGAATCAATTCAAGTCCATTTATGCATCATTAAAAGTTTGGAGCTTTCTTTATATAATCAGATGTATTTTTACTATATATTCTAATAGACTATTGCTGATACATAGAATTTTAATATACAAAGGAAACAAAACACAAACATGTAGGTTCTATGGAAACACAAAGGGAGGAAAACATTTTAAATTAAGTTATGACAAATAGTTAATTGCTAAACCTCATTATTTAAACTCATCAGTTCAGTTCAGTTGCTCAGTCATGTCCGACTCTTTGCAATCCCATGAACTGCAGCACTCCAGGCCTCCCTGTCCATCACCAACTCCCAGAGTTTAATCAAATTCGTATCTATTGAGTAGGTGATGCCATCCAACCATCTCATCCTCTGTTGTCCCCTTCTCCTCCTGCCCTCAATCTTTCCCAGCATCACGGGCTTTTCAAATGAGTCAGGTCTTCCCATCAGGTGGCCAAAGTATTGGAGTTTCAGCTTCAACATCAGAACTTCCAATGAACACTCAGGCCTGATCTCCTTTAGGATGGGCCGATTGGATCTGCTTGCAGTCCAAAGGACTCTCAAGAGTCTTCTCCAACACCACAGTTCAAAAGCATCAATCTTCGGCACTCAGCTTTCTTCAAGTCCAACTCTCACATCCAAACATGACCACTGGAAAACCCATAGCCTTGACTAGATGAACCTTTGTTGTCAAAGTAATATCTCTGCTTTCTAATTTGCTGTCTAGGTTGGTCATAACTTTCCTTCCAAGGAGTAAGCGTCGTTTAATTTCATGGCTGCAATCACCGTCTGCAGTGATTTTGGAGCCCCCCAAAATAAAGTCAGCCACTGTTTCCACTGTTTCCCCATCTATTTGCCATAAAGTGATGGGACTGGATGCCATGATCTTAGTTTTCTGAATGTTGAGCTTTAAGACAACTTTTTCACTCTCCTCTTTCACTTTCATCAAGAGGCTGTTTAGTTCATAAATTCATCAAAATATTCTAGTGGAGGAGTTACAAGCAAATTCAAGCAATTAATGATTCTATATTCTGTCTTAACCAGAAGAGAATCATTTTTTAATAACTTAATTTGGATTTTTTAAACATGGCAATATCAAGAAACACACTTTAATCAGTTAATGTTTTACTAGATTCTAATGGAGTAGTCCTCTGTTTTTATTCATAATGTGACTGCATTATTCTATTCTTCATTCTTTTAATTAATTTTTTGCTTTCTAATTAATCATAAATATATTAAGATAAT
>SJYT01051818.1:2769-42162 GCA_006410635.1 Cephalophus harveyi | reverse complement strand
AGCTTTTAACATCAGTGTAGCTGAGGTGCTTTGTGGGACAGGAGTCTAATTCAGGTTTACCTGGCTCCAGTGTCCAAGTTCGCTCTGCTGACTTTCTCAAATTTAAAATGTGGGCCTTTCCATGACATCCGTCTTCATGGCTTGGAAATTTAATGGCAGCAGCAGCAGCCCTAAGAGGGGTGCCTGGGAGGGTCCTGACACTATGCCCTCTTGTGAGAGAGCTTGTCCCTTTCCTGCTCTTTAGAAAGCTTTCTTCTTTTCACTTCCAGTTGCCTGGCTATATTTTCTGCCCTTAAATTCTTTGAGGTCTTTTCCCTTCCTCATGATGATCCCTTCTTTTACTATTTCTTGTGGATTTTTATTTTCTGAAATAACATTACTTTTGCCTGAGACAAAGCTGGAAAGAAGAGGGAAAGTTACTTTGAGCTCTTAGTGTATGCTTTATGTCCTTTGACATCATTTGAATGGGAATATTTACCTTTTTCTTACTGTTTATGAAAGTCTTTTACCTGCAAAGAATTTTAACTTTGTCTTTTATAAAAATTGCATGTGTTTTCTCCTTTTATTTCCCTTTTAATTTTGTGGGTGGATTTTTATAATGCACATAAGATTTAAATTATATATAATTATATCTAGGTATATATAGTCCTTTGCCATTTCTTCTAGCATGTATTCTTATTTTCTTTCTTAGAAATTTTCAGTCTAATTAGACTTTAGAGTTGTATATTCTTCCCTTATTTTTGAATGTATTTTTTGGTGTGTAGTACTCAGCATCATGAGAAACACTGGGCTAGAAGAAGCACAAGCTGGAATCAAGATGGCTGTGTGTATACAAGTGCCTAAGCAGACAATGATTTTGTTGGCTTTCACTGAGACTTGTGTTCTTATGTGAAAAAGTAATAGAGACATGAAGATTTCAATCACTTTTACATACCCAAAAGGTAAAGTTGTATATTTAGCAAATAAAGATACAGAATGTCATTTAAATTTGGAAAACAGCTCTAACTGGCAAATTTTTGTACTTTATTTGCAAAAGTTTAATGAAAAGGGCATCCCTGGTGGCTCAGACAACAAAGAATCTGCCTACAATGCAGGACACCAGGGACTGATCCTTGGGTTGGGAAGATCCCCTGGAGAAGGAAATGGCAACCCACTCTAGTATTCTTGCCTGGGAAATCCCATGCACAGAGGAGACTGGTGGGCTAGGGTCCATGGAGTCGCAAAGCATCAGATGTGACTAGCATCTAAACAGTCAACTATGAAGTAAATAAAGGAGGAAAGAGAAACATGCATGATGCCCTGGCAAACCTAGCGTGAAGATTGCCATGCTCTTCTGCCCTCCCCGCAGAAGAAAGCCACATGCACAGATAATCCCTGGCAACCTTGCTCCTCCTTCCCTACTGATGCCTGCTCCTAATGCTGTAAGACAGTCCTTTCTGAAGCATTAATTCAGTCATATTTATTAAAGGCTCGTTAGATGGGAAGAGGCTGCTGAGCTCTGAAAGATATGAAAACCACTAAGAAGCACTGTAGGTGTAGAGTGCATGTCTCTGTCCCCCTCCCCACTTTGTATGTTGAAGCCCACCCCCTCCCCCCCGACACACACACAGTGTGATGGTATTTGGAGGTAGGGCCTTTGCGAGGTAACTAGGCTTCAATGAGGCCATTGGAGTGGGGCCCCATGATTGGACTGGTTTTTTCACAGAAAGAGGGAGAGAGAAGGGAGCTCTCTCCTGTCTGGAGCATGTGAGGAAGTGGCACACAGGCATCAGTGGCTGCCACCAGCCCAGAGAGGAGGCCTCACAGTGAAACCCACCTTGCCTGCACCATCGTCTTGGACTTCTGGCCTCCAGAACTATAAGAAAGAATTTTCTATTATTAAAGCCATCTGCTCTATGGTATTTCATTATAACAGCCCGAGCTGACTAGTACGGCACAAACCTCAATAAGTCCTTTAAGTGGAGACAAATGTGTAAACACCCTAAGGTATCATAAAAATACTATATTAGAGATAAAATGTTGTTTAGGTATGCTTATTAATTAAAAAAAAATTTCTCTTTCCTCACCTCTGCATCTCAGAACGTAAGCTCCACGGGGCAGTAATTTTTATTTTGTTCACAGTTGTACCTTCAGTTCCCAGAATAGCATCTGGCACACAGTAGGCACTTTCCAAATGTTCATCAAATTAAAGAAAGGCTTGGTGAATGACAAAAAAGAAATGTAAGTGAACTCTAACAGAAAGGATTAGAGATAATTCTATGAAGACGGGTTTTGAAGTTCCACGGTGGAGATGAAAGAGAGAGCAATGTGAACAAATATAGGAAGTCATGAATTTCATGAAGAGTCTGAAATATGTATAGACTTAAAAAGCTGTTTATATTCCTATTGTAAAAAGTCTGAAAGTCATGATGAAGCTTTCTGAACTTTATAAGCTAACATTTCTCCATGGAAGTAAGATGATGATAGATGTTCCATGAAAATGATGCTCTATAGTACATTAGTTTGAAACATATTATTTTAAAAATGTTCCCTTAAAGATCCATTCAGATATAAAGGCACTAAGTACTCCTGCAGTAAAAACCAACTAACCTACTTACCAACATAACACAAAAGTCTGTTTGCCTCTGGTTAATTCATTCAATTATCAGACTTATTTGACAATAGAATCTTTTTCTTAAGGACCATTTCTTAAACTTGTGGATCAAATGTCCTGAATTATTAGACCCTGGGATCATAGATATTTGAATCATTCTGTGGCATCACCCTTCCTATCTCTGTCCCATGGTGAGTTCATAAAGTAAGATTTAATGCGGAGACCTGCATTATAGTCTAGCCTTGCAACTGGTTCAGACTATTTATTCAACCTCCTTGAGCTATTTATTCAACCTCCTTTTTTCTTGTGGCTGAAAAATGAAGAGATTGAATAAAATCATCTTTAGTTTCTATGATTTTATGCTCAATCCCCTTGGGAAGCCTAGACTTCGTTCAGCTCAGTGAGAAAAATGTCCTTGAGATCTGAGGACAAGATGACCCCAGACATGGGATGATGTTGCAATTTCCTCAGAGACCTGCTTCTAGGCTATAACGTCTTCTTCCTCTCCGGATGCATCATTTATACCCTAACATTTAACAGTTGAATCTGCCTTCCATCCTGAACTTTTTTCCCTAGAGAAGCAGGTGGAGCTCTCTGGTATTGGTTTGGTCATAAAATTTTGCCAAATAGTTTGGAACAAAACTGTTGATGTCAAAATTTTTTTCTAGACGATAAGGTTTTTCCACACTGTGATCCAATTTGTGGAATCTCTGAGGTTGTTCAGCTTTGATTATTAGGATTAACATATAAATATGACCATAACAAACATTATAAGAAATTGTACTATACAGTTTGATGAATTGTTTTAAAAGTAACTGATTTAAATTGTTTAAAATAAGCCATTATGCTTGACCATACAGTCAGAGGACGTAAAATAGCAAAAGAGCCCATGTTTGTAGTATAATTAAACAGAATGTTATCCTCTGCTCTTTATAACCCACCAATCTGTCAAAGTGTGAACTTTGTGTTCACATATGAGGATAAGTCATATTTCTCACCAACCAAAATTCAAAATGGAAGAGAAGATCATAACAAGTGTTCTTCCTACATCATCCCTTCAGCTATTTATTTTCTCTTTCCCTGTGCAAAAATGTTTAGTTTTATGTTAAATGAAAGCATCTTATACTTGTATATGCAAACACATACTTATTTATTTCTCCACTTCTTTGCCCAAATTCCATCATTCATTCTGAGCTTTTGCAATGTGCATATTGATTCTTTCAGAAAGGTAGCAGTCATGATGCTCCAGAGTATCATGCATCTCGAAGTTGTCTTGAGCTCTGACCCATATATCTTAATAGATATAAGGCAGGCAGCCTCATATCCTCGGGTGCCATATTAGCATCTTCACATTTTTGTGAGTGTTATGACATGAAGGAGGTTGTGAAGGTCTAAACAGTATCCTCAAATCCGCTTGATTCTCAGTGACTTTTTTATACAGGTGGCTCCAACTTCAAGCTTCTCCTTCCCCTTTCGGCATGTGTGTGACTCTTATCCTAGCATTAGGGCAGCTCTTGTGTGTCCCCTTCAGCATGTATCTACTCCCCGCCTCCAGTCCAGCCTGATTTCGGCTTCCTGCCTCCGTGCTCTCATGGCTTCTGAGCCCACCTTGTCACACTGTGTTGTCATTGCCCTTCACCTGTCTCCCATCCCCACTAGACTAATTTGAGGGCATGACTTAGGTTTTCCATATGTGAATGTTTATCTAACTCAAGGGCTCATAAATACGAGCTTACTCAATAAATAAAAGATTGAATAAATGGGAATAGAAAATAAGTTATCAGCGGAGAAGATGGATTCCATCAATAATTTATCTGCATCCAAACTCAAGACTTGGGCTTCCCAGGTGGTGCTAGTGGTAAAGAAGATGCCTGCCAATGCAGGATGTGAGAGGGGCAGGTTCGATCCCTGGGTTGGGAAGATCCCCTGGAGGAGGGCATGGCAACCCACTCCAGTATCCTTGCCTGCAGAATCCCAAGGACAGAGGAACCTGGCACATAGAGTTGGACATGACCGAAGCGAGCTAACATGCACACATAAGATTTGTTAAGAAAACACACATGTGTACACACTACTGAACAGTGGAGTTTGGTGGTTATCACTGCCATCCAGAGTCAGATTCTTCTCACCCCTGCACCAACACTAAGCTGTGAGTCCTTGGGAAGTCTACTTAACCAGTCTGTGCCTCTTTTAAAGAAGCATAAAATAGGAATATTAATAGTCCTTAATTCATAAGGATTTTATGAGGAATAAATGAATGTATGTGTGTGTGTGTGTACAGAGACAGTATAAAACAGGGCTTGAATAAGAGTTTAATACATATTTATTATTCTTTATTAAGTAATAATTGAGATTTGGAATCCAAAGTAATTGACTCAGATATTTTCACATAATGAACAGCTTTGTGTACAAATAAATAGCTACTCTTAAATGTGTTCTTTCCATGTTTCAGTGAAAAGTTAAAACTTATTCACTTGCTCAAGGCAAAAATATGGAGGATATTCTTGACTCATCTCAGTATCTCACTTGCTTTCTCCCTTCATCTAATCTGTCACTGAATCCAAAGTAATTGACTCAGATATTTTCACATAATGAACAGCTTTGTGTACAAATAAATAGCTACTCTTAAATGTGTTCTTTCCATGTTTCAGTGAAAAGTTAAAACTTATTCACTTGCTCAAGGCAAAAATATGGAGGATATTCTTGACTCATCTCAGTGTCTCACTTGCTTTCTCCCTCCATCTAATCTGTCACATATTGTGATGATTCCATATTCTAAATACTTCACAAACCTTTTCACTTCTCTTCAACCCTCTTGTCAGTTGCTCTATTCAAGGCCATGTTACGCCTTTCTTGGACTGCTTCAGGAGCCCCCAATCTAATCTTGCTGTTCCCAGACTCATTCCTTTTCTATTCCATTTCCAGACTGCAAGCAGAGGGATTTACAAAAAGGCTATTTTAAAATTATATTGCTCCCCAGATGAAACTTTTCCATGATTCTTCCTGAGATCTTGGTTCTGTAACTGTATAGCAGGATCTGGCAACATGGAGTTTGTGCCAATCTTTCCAATTTTCTGTCATTTTCAACCTGTACTCTACACTTCATCCACACCTTCTGTTCTTGCATTGGGCTGGACTCCTCTTGAGTCTCGTCTTCTGCTGAAACAATTTATCTTTTCTCTTCCACTCCTTATTCTTACAAAAATCTCATTGAATCCTCAATAATTTTCACAAGGGTAAAGAGATACCAACAAATTGGATAATGACTGCTCTAACAAAGAGTCGGACACGACTGAGCGACTGAACTGACCTGAACTGAAGATAGTGACCTGGATAAAACAGCCAAGAGAGAGAAATTTCTGTATATTTCATGAACGTGTAGGCATATTGTCCTAGTTAAAAGAACAAAACTTCAAAAGTGGTTACCATTAATGTCCTCTGAGAGATAAGAAAGTTAATGAAGGCATGAAACACATAAAGAGATACTATTGAAAAATAAAGATGAAAAAGATAGAAGTCAATTTATCTTTTCTCTTCCACTCCTTATTCTTACAAAAATCTCATTGAATCCTCAATAATTTTCACAAGGGTAAAGAGACACCAACAAATTGGATAACAACTGCTCTAAGATAGTAACCTGGATAAAACAGCCGAGAGAGAGAAATTTCTCTATATTTCATGAATGTGTAGGCATATTGTCCTAGTTAAAAGAACAAAACTTCAAAAGTGGTTACCATTAATGCCCTCTGAGAGATAATAAAGTTAATGAACGCATGAAACACCACTATTGAAAAATAAAGATGAAAAAGATGGAATATATTCAAAGAACAAAAAGAGTTCATAGAAGTTAAAATGTGACAACAAAATTGAAAGAAGGAATGAAAGACAGAGTAGAATAACTCTCCAAGACAACAGAACATAAAGAAAGAAATGTAAGAGCAGAACCTGGTAAAAAGATAGAAGATATTCAAAGAACAAAAAGAGTTCATAGAAGTTAAAATGTGACAACAAAATTGAAAGAAGGAATGAAAGACAGAGTAGAATAACTCTCCAAGACAACAGAACATAAAGAAAGAAATGTAAGAGCAGAACCTGGGAAGATTTCCTGAGACATCGAATAGCTGAAGAATAGAAATTCCAAAGAAAGGAAGAAATATATTAAACAGAAAAGAAAAAAATGAAAGTAATGAGTCAAGAAATTTCTCAGGACTGAAGGACCTGAGTTTCTAGGCTAAAGACACACCCAGATACCAGTGTGCCCAATTTGCAACAATGCACTCTGCATTGTAGCAAAACTTCAGGAAGAAATAGTTTCCAAAAAAAGAATTAAGAATCCAAATAGAACTATAGGACTGAAGGACCTGAGTTTCTAGGCTAAAGACACACCCAAATACCAGTGTGCCCAATTTGCAACAATGCACTCTGCATTGTAGCAAAACTTGAGGAAGAAATAGTTTCCAAGAAAAGAATTAAGAATCCAAATAGAATTGAACTTGTCATCAGCAGCACTGGAACACAGAAGATAATGGAGCAATGTCTGGAGGGCACATTAATGCCCTGAGGGCAGCAGCAATACTCAGTTCTATGATAGCCGTTTATATTAATGTAATACTTGATTTTTCTTATTGTTTCCGGATTTTTTGGTGGCAACTACTAAATAAGACAAAGCACCCAAAATCCTGATGATAAAAGAGAACAGAAAGCCAGCATAGGGGAGGGTGGGGAGATGACAGCAAAGTCCTTTCCAGGGTGGCTGTTAACTCAGGACAGTCTTAGAAACTCTATAAAGACACAGTAACAGGATAATAAATGAACGCTGACTTACAGTCAGTTGACTTAGGATTTTTCGTCTTTACAGTAGTGTATTCAGTGAAAACATTCATTTTGAAGTTTGATCTTCCCCTGGTGAGTGTGATGTGGTCCGATACTCTTCCTAATACTGAGCTGTGGTAGTCACAGCTCCCACTCAGCCCAGGATCACGGGGTGACAATCATTCTGTGCCCAGACAACTATTGTTTCTCTCTTTCAATACAGTATTCATTGCTGTATGAGATATTAACACTTTGTTATTAAATAGGCTTTGTGTTAAATGATTTTCTCCCACTGTAGGCCAAGTCTCTGAGCATGCTTAAGCTGGACGGCCAAGCTATGATGTTCTGTAATTTAGGTATATTAAAGGCATTTTCAACTTACAATATTTTCAATTTATTGAAAATTTATTGGATTTAGTGGGATGTAACCCCACTGTAGTGGGCTTCCCTGGTGGCTCAATGGTAAAGAATCCACCTGCCAATGCAGGAGATGTGGGTTCAATCCCTGGGTCGAGAAGATCCCCTGGAGAAAGAAACGGCAACCCACTCCAGCATTCTTTCCTGGAAAATCCCATGGACAGAGGAGCCTGGTGGGCTACAGTCCATGGAGTCACAAAAGAACTGAAAATAACTTAGTGACAAACAGCAACAACAAACAACCCCATTGTATATTGAGGAAGATCTGTACTTTCAACTAGTAGGGGCTTTTCCTCTTTGTTCAGCAGTGAATTTCTATCTAATTAATCCTTTATTAGGGAAGGGGAAAATTTAAATTATATAATAGTAGATTGAAATTAAATGCAAAATAAAGTAAGTAATGAAGCATGACAACAAGATGACAAGCTGGGAACCCAGCTGCCAACTTAAAAACTAGAGTATTATTTACATCATTGCATCAGCTTGCATACACTTTCCCAGTCCCATTCCCTGACACCATACAGAAGCAACTACTACCCTACATTTTGTTTTTGTTACTCCCTAGCTTTGAAACATCTAAAGACTACATACCCATATGATACAGTTAAGGCATTTTTGTTCTATCTCATTTTTAAAAATATAAATTTATTTATTTTAATTGGAAGCAAATTACTTTACAATATTGTATTGGTTTTGCCATACATCAACATGAATACACCACAGGTATACACGTGTTCCCCATCCTGAACCCCCCTCCCTCCTCCCTCCCCGTATCGTCCCTCTGGGTCATCTCAGTGCACCGGCCCCAAGCATCCACTATCATGCATTGAAACTGGAGTGGCGATGCCATTCTCCCAAATCATCCCACCCTCTAAAATCCAATTAAAATTACAAAGAATGAAAATACAGGGAACAAAACACTTCTTTTTAATAAAATGAAGAACTAGCTATAATACAACCTTAAATACAAATTGTGAAGCTTAATTTTGTAAAATCAGGATGCAGGGAATTCAAGGGAGCTGAAAGCTAGTGCCTACTGTTTCAAACTTGAAGCAGAAGGAAGTTTCTTAAAGAATGTCAACAGGAAGACTGGCTGAGATGGCATATAGACTCTGAACTCACCTCCTCTCACGAATACATTAAACTCACAATGATCTGCAGGACAACCATGGATGAATAAGACTAGAACTTATCAGAAAAGATTTTCTGCAGATAAAGACATAAAGAGGAACCACAGTGAGACTGGGAGAAGGGGTGAACTTGTGATATAATCAAATCCCATACCTGCCAGGTGGATGACCCATAAGCTAGAGAATATTGCAGAGGTTCTCCCATAGGAATGAGAATCCTGAGCCCCACATCAGACTCCCCAGCCCAGGAGTATGGCAGTAGGAAGATAAGCCCTGAAAGCCTTTGGCCCTGAAGGCCAGTGGGGCTTAATTTCAGGAGCTCCACAGGACTGGGGGAAATAGAAATTTCACTCTTCAAAGGCATGCACACAAAAATCTCACATGCCCCAGGACCCAGGATAAAAGCAAAGATTTGATAAGATTCTGGGCCAAACATATCTGCTGATTTTGGAGTTTCCTAGAGAGGAAGGGTTTGACTGTTGCTCACCCTGAGGACATGGACACTGGTGGGAAACATATTTGGGAACATTAAATCACATGAACACTGTTGATGGTGGGTGCCTTCTTGGTATATTAACACCAAGACCTATCCCACCCAACAGCCTGTAGGCACAGTGCTGAAACACCTAAGGCAAACAATTAACTTGGTAAGGTAGTGTCAACCAACAGGCTGTCTGACTTCCTGAGCCAACAGCCACCTCTAGACATGACCCTAGACATGGCCTTGCCCACTAGAGGGCCGAGACACAGTTCTACCCACCAGTGGACAGGTACTAGCACTTCTTCCCTGGAAGCCTGCACCAGCTCTCAGACTACCCTCAGTCACCAGGGAACAGACACCAGTAGCAAGAACACTACAATCCCAAAGCCTGTGGATTCAGCCTGCCCTCAGTGAGTCAGACTCTACCCTGAGACTAGCAGGGCCCTGGTTCTGCCCAGTAGCAGGTGAACATGTTTCAGGACAGCATGGACACCATATCCAAATGTGTCAGAAACCACCTCCACCCACCAAATATCTGAAACAAGTTCTGGGATTCCTGGGCCCTGCAACTGGAATACAGGAAACAGCTGTGTCTGCTGGTAGTTTGGCAATAACCCCAGGACCTTGCCTCACCTGCCAGTGGGCGGGCAACAGCTCTGAGGTCTTTGGGACCCTAACTCCACCCACCAGAAAGCCAGCACTAGCCCTGGGATCCCCTACAGTTCTACAAACAACTGTCTTGTGACCAGGCCCCAGTGACCAGCAGCCAGCAGCATTCACACAAGGCAGGGCCTGGCAGCTAACCAAAACAGGAGCCAGCCAGGGCTAGTAGACTGCCCACACAGTCAGGCCGCCACAGCAGAAGGGACCATGCAGGCCTCTTAGGGGGACTCCCCGGGGCAGAGAGCCTAAGTGAAGGGAAGGCAATGCACTGCTGAGAGGCATAGGATGTCTCCTCAGTTCAGTCGCTCAGTCGTGTCCGACTCTTTGTGACCCCATGAATCGCAGCACGCCAGGCCTCCCTGTCCATCACCAACTCCTGAAGTTCACTCAGACTCATGTCCGTCGAGTCCGTGATACCATCCAGCCATCTCATCCTTGGTCGTCCCCTTCTCCTCTTGCCCCCAATCGCTCCCAGCATCAGAGTCTTTCCCAATGAGGCAACTCTTCCCATGAGGTGGCCAAAGTACTGGAGTTTCAGCTTTAGCATCATTCCTTCCAAGGAACACCCAGGGCTGATCTCCTTCAGAATGGACTGGTTGGATCTCCTTGCAGTCCAAGGGACTCTCAAGAGTCTTCTCCAACACCACAGTTCAAAAGCATCAATTCTTCGGTGCTCAGCCTTCTTCACAGCCTTCTTCCATACATGACCGCTGGAAAAACCATATCCTTGACTAGATGGACCTTAGCAAAGTAATGTCTCTGCTTTTGAATATGCTATCTAGATTGGTCATAACTTTTCTTACAAGGAGTAAGCATCTTTTAATTTCATGGCTGCAGTCACCATCGGCAGTGATTTTGGAGCCCAAACAGAGGGCCATTTCTCCGGGGCCAAGAAATGTAACTAACCTACCACATACATAAGAATACAAATGGAAACTTAGACAAAATTAGATGCCAGAGGAAAATGTTTCAGATTAAAAAACAAGACAAAACCCCAAAGGAACTAGTGAAGTAGACATAGGCAATCCATCTGAGAAAGAGTTCAGAGTAGTGATTGCAAAGATAACCAGAGAACTCAAGAAGAGAATGGATGAATAGAGTAAGAAGCTAGAAACTTTCACAAAGAGTTAGAAAATATAAAGAGCAACCAAACAGATTTGAAAAATGCAATAACTGAAATGATAAATACACTAGAAGGAATCAATACTAAATTAAATGTTACAGAGTAACTGATCAGTTAGCTGGAAGGCTGCTGCTGCTACTCCTGCTAAGTCGCTTTAGTCGTGTCCGACTCTGTGCGACCCCATAGACTGCAGCCCACCAGGCTTCCTCGGCCCTGGGATTCTCCAGGCAAGAACACTGGAGTGGGTTGCCATTTCCTTCTCCAATGCATGAAAGTGAAAAGTGAAAGTGAAGTTGCTCAGTCATGTCCAACCCCAGCTGGAAAGCAGAGAAGTAGAAATCACTGTTGCTGAACAGAAAAAAAAAAAAGAATAAAAGAAATGAGGGCAGTTTGAGACCTCTGAGACAACATCAAGCATAGTAATACACTCACCATAGGGGCCTCAGAAGGAGAAGAGAGAGAGAAAGAGCATTGAGAAAACATTTGTAGACATAACAAATGAAAACTTCACTAACTTGAGAAAGAAAACAGTCACCCAAGTTCATGAAGTACAGGGAGTTCCATACAGGTCAAACACAAAGAGGAACAAACCAAGATATGTTGCAATTCAAATGACAAAAACTTAAGTTAAAGGGAGAATATTAAAAGCAACAAGGGAAAAGCAACAAATAACATATAAGGGAACTCCCATTAAGCTGTCAACTGATTTTTCAGTGGAAACTGTGTAGGCCGAAAGGGAATGGTGCTATTTATTTAAAGTGACAAAAGAGAAAAATTTACAGCCGAGAATACACTCTGGGAGCTTTCCTGGGAGTACAGTGGTTAGGACTTTGCCTTCCAGTGCAGGGGATGTGAGCTGATCCGTGGTGAGGGACCTGAGATCTCACATGTTTTGCAGCCAGAAAATCAAAACATAAAGCAAGTTATATTGTAATAAATTCAATAAAGACTTAAAAATTTTTGAAAAGCAGAATAAACTCTACCAAGCAAGACTTTTTTTTTTTCGGAGTTTTTTTAAGACTAGGAGAGTGCTATCACAAATTACCCAGTCAAGTTTCCCACATTTGTGGAAATTGCAAGGATCAGCACATTTAGAGTGCAATGGATAAGCCTTGTCCTGAGGAAAACGCCTTCACGATCATGGAATCTCTTCTGCCAAGTAAGTACATTCTCTTTCATATTTGATGGAGAAATTAAAAACTTCACAGACAAGCTAATTCTAAAAGGGGTCAGTGTCACCAAACTACCTTTATAATGAATGTTAACTTTTTTTAGGTGGAAAAGCCACAACTAGAAATAAGAAACTTACAAAAGCAAAAGGCTCACTGGTAAGGGTAACATACAGTGAAAGTGAAAGTGAAGTCACTCAGTTCTGTGTGACTGTCTGTGACCCCATGGACTGTAGCCTACCAGGCTTCTCTGTCCATGGGATTTTCCACACAAGAATACTGGAGTGGGTTGCCATTTCCTTCTCCAGGAGATCTTCCCCACCCAGGGATCAAACCCAGGTCTCCTGCGTTGCAGGCAGACGCTTTACCTTCTGAGCCACCAGGAAATCATCCACATACAAAGCTAGTAATGAGGTTAAAAGACAAAAGGACTAAAGTCACCTATATATACAATAAGCAGTCAAGGAATATGGAAAACAATTAGATGTAGCATTTGACATCAAAAACAGTAATCATTAGGAGAAGAGAGTATAAATACAGGGTTTTAAAAGTGTGTTTGAAATTAAGAGATGGGTAACTTAAAATAATCATCTCTCTCTCTCTCTCTTTCTGTATATATGTTATTGATTTTTTTTCTATCTACAGTTACTGAACTATATATATAAAATTAAGAGATCATTAATAATATAATAGATATAACATACATTAACTATATATAATTAAGACATTGGTAACTTAAGCAATCATATTTCTCTCTACATATAGATATATAGAAAGAGATTGCTATAGAAAAACTTCAAACCAAATATTTATAATAGACACACAGAAAAAGGAAAAAGGAAACCAAACATAACGCTAAAGGTAGTCAACAGATAATGAGAGAAGAGAATAAAAGAAGAAGGGGAAGAAAAGACCTACAAAAACAAATTCAAAACAATTAACAGAGTGGCAATAAGAACATATATGTTGATAATTACCTAAAACATAAATGGACTAAACGCTCCAACTAAAGGATGGAGACTGTTTGAATGGATTAAAAAAAAATAAGACCTGTGTACAAGCTGCCTACAAGACACTAACTTCAGATTTAGAGACACATACAGACTAAACGTGAGGGAGTAGAAAAACATACTCCATGCAAATGGAAATAAAAGGGAAACCAGAGCAGCAATATTTATAGCAGATAAGATATATTTTAAAATAAAGACTTTGAGTTCAGTTCAGTTCAGTCGCTCAGTCGTGTCCGACTCTTTGCGACCCCAGGAATTGCAGCACGCCAGGCCTCCCTGTCTATCGCCAACTCCCAGAGTTCATTCAGACTTCACGTCCATCAAGTCAGTGATGCCGTCCAGCCATCTCATCCTCTGTCGTCCCCTTCTCCTCCTGCCCCCAATCCTTCCCAGCATCAGAGTCTTTTCCAATGAGTCAACCCTTCGCATGAGGTGACCAAAGTACTGGAGTTTCAGCTTTAGCATCATTCCTTCCAAAGAAATCCCAGGGATGATATTCAGAATGGATTGGTTGGATCTCCTTGCAGTCCAAGGGACTCTCAAGAGTCTTCTCCAACACCACAGTTCAAGAGCTTCAATTCTTCGGCGCTCAGCCTTCTTCACAGTCCAACTCTCACATTCATACATGACAACTGGAAAAACCATAGCCTTGACTAGACGGACCTTAGTTGGCAAAGTAATGTCTCTGCTTTTGAATATGGTATCTAGGTTGCTATTAACTTTTCTTCTAAGGAGTAAGTGTCTTTTAATTTCATGGCTGCAATCACCATCTGCAGTGACTTTGGAGCCCCAAAAATAAAGTCTGATACTGTTTCCACTGTTTCCCCATCTATTTCCCATGAAGTGATGGGACCGGATGCCGTGATCTTTGCTTTCTGAATGCTGAGCTTTAAGCCAACATTTTTACTCTCCTCTTTCACTGTCATCAAGAGGCTTTTTAGTTCCTCTTCACTTTCTGCCATAAAGATGGTGTCATCTGCATATCTGATTTCTTCGGCGCTCAGCCTTCTTCACAGTCCAACTCTCATATCCATACATGACCACAGGAAAAACCATAGCCTTGACTAGACGGACCTTAGTCGGCAAAATAATGTCTCTGCTTTTGAATTTACTATCTAGGTTGGTCATAACTTTTCTTCCAAGGAGTAAGTGTCTTCTAATTTCATGGCTGCAGTCACCATCTTAATGATTTTGGAGCCCCCAAAAATAAAGTCTGACACTGTTTCCACTGTTTCCCCATCTATTTCCCATGAAGTGATGGGACCAGATGCCATGATCTTCGTCTTCTGAATGTTGAGCTGTAAGCCAACTTTTTCACTCTCCTCTTTCACTTTCATCAAGAGGCTTTTTAGCTCCTCTTCAATTTCTGCCATAAGGGTGGTGTCATCTGCATATCTGAGGTTATTGATACTTCTCCTGGCAATCTTGATTCCAGCTTGTGTTTCTTCCAGTCCAGCGTTTCTCATGATGTACTCTGCATATAAGTTAAATAAGCAGGGTGACGATATACAGCCTTGACGGACTCCTTTTCCTATTTGGAACCAGTCTGTTTTTCCATGTCCAGTTCTAACTGTTGCTTCCTGATCTGCATGCAGATTTCTCAAGAGGCAGGTTAGGTGGTCTGGTATTCCTCTTTCTTCAATTTCAGTCTGAATTTGCTAATAAGGATTTCGTGATCTGAGCCACAGTCATCTCCTGGTCTTGTTTTTTTGACTGTATAGAGCTTCTCCATCTTTGGCTGCAAAGAATGTAATCAATCTGATTTTGGTGTTGACCATCTGGTGATGTCCATGTGTAGAGTCTTCTCTTGTGTTGTTGGAAGAAGGTGTTTGCTAGGACCAGTGCATTTTCTTGGCAAAACTCTATTAGTCTTTGTCTTGCCTCATTCGCATTCCAAGGCCAAATTTGCCTGTTACTCCAGGTGTTTCTTGACTTCCTACTTTTGCATTCCAGTCTCCTATAATGAAAAGGACATCTTTTTTGGGTGCTACTTTTAAAAGGTCTTGTAGATCTTCATAGAACCGTTCAACTTCGGTTTCTTCAGCATTACTGGTTGGGGCATAGACTTGGATTACTGTGATATTGAATGGTTTGCCTTGGAAATGAACAGAGATCATTCTGTCGCTTTTGAGATTGCATCCAAGTACTGCATTTTGGGCTCTTTTATTGACCATGATGGCTACTCCATTTCTTCTAAAGGATCCCTGCCCACAGTAGTAGATATAATGGTCATCTGAGTTAAATTCACCCATTCCAGTCTATTTTAGTTCACTGATTCCTGGAATGTTGATGTTCACTCTTGCCATCTCTTGTTTGACCACTTCCAATATTGCTCTTTATAGCATCAGACCTTGCTTCTATCACCAGTCACATCCACAGCTGGGTATTGTTTTTGCTTTGGCTCCATTCCTTCATTCTTTCTGGAGTTATTTCTCCACTGATATCCAGTAGCGTGCTGGGCACCTACTGACCTGGGGAGTTCCTCTTTTGGTATCCTATCATTTTGCCTTTTCATACTGTTCATGAGGTTCTCAAGGCAAGAATACTGTCAGACCTCTCCACCATGACCCGCCCGTCTTGGGTTGCTCCACAGGCATGGCTTAGTTTCATTGAGTTAGACAAGGCTGTGGTCCTAGTGGGATTAGATTGACTAGTTTTCTGTGAATATGGTTTCAGTGTGTCTGTCCTCTGATGCCCTCTTGCAACACCTACCATCTTCCTTGGGTTTCTCTTACCTTGGGCATGGGATAAAGACTTTACAAGAGGCAAAAAGGGCATTACATATTGATCAAGGGATCGGTCCAAGAAGTTACAACAATTAGAATATACATGCATCCAACATAAGAGAACCTCAATATATAATGCACATATTAACAGACAAAAAAGGAGAAATCAATAGTAACTCAATAATAGTAGAGTATTTTAACACCCCCCTTTCATCAGAGAGAAAATCAGTAAGGGAACACAGGCCTTACACAGCACACTAGACTAAATGGACTTACTTGATATATAGAGCATTCTATCCAAAAACAGGAGAACACACATTCTTTTCAAGTTCACATGGAACATTCTCCAGGATATATCACACAATGGGCCGCAAAACAAGCCACCGTAACTGTAAGAAAATTGAAATTATATCAAGCATCTTTTCCAACCACAACACTCTAAGACTAGAAATCAACTATAAAAAAGAAAAAAGAAAAAGCAGCAAAACCCCACAACACATGGAGGCTAAAGAACATGCTTTTAAACAACCAATGGATCACTTAAGATATTAAAGAAGAAATAAAAAAGACCCAGAGAGAAGTGAAAACAAAAACATGATGACACAAAACCTACAGGATGTAGCAAAAACATTTCTAGGAGGGGAGTTTACAGTAATAAAAGCTTATCTCAGGAAACAAGGAAAATCTCAAATAAACAACCTGAACTTTATACCTAAGGGAACTAGAGAAATAAGAACAAACAAAACCCAAAGTTAATAGAAGAAAGGAAATCATAAAGATCAGAGAAGAAATAAATGAAATATAAACTTAAAAGATTAGAAACATTCAATGAAACTAAAGGCTGATTCTTTGAAAAGATAACCAAAGTTGATAAACCTATAGCTAGACTCATTGAGATAAAAAGGGAGAGGGCCCAAATCAATAAATAAGAAATAAAAAAGGAAAAGTTATATAGACACCACAGAAATACAAAGCTTCATAAAAATGCTACAAGCAACTACACATCAATAAAATGGACTACCTAGAAGAAATGGACAAATTCTTGGAAAGGAACAATCTCCCAAAACTGAACCAGGAAGAAATAGAAAATATGAACAGATCAATTACCAGTAATAAAATTAAATCAGTAATTTAAAAACTTCCAACAAGCAAAAGTCCAGGACCAGATGGCTTCACAGGTGAATCCCACCAGACATTTAGAGAAGAGTCAATCCCCTGATGGCTCAGCAGGTGAAGAATCCACCTGCAATGGGGGAGATGCAGGAGATGTGGGTTCGATTCCTAGGTTGGGATGATCCTCTGAAGAGGAAATGGCAACCCACTCCAATAGTCTTGCATGAAAAATCCCATGGGCAAAGGAGCCTGGCAGGCTACAGTCCAAAATGTCACAAAGAGTTGGACACAACTGAGCCACTGAGCACGTACAATGCTTATCTTTCTGAAACGGATTCTATGAGGCCAGCATTACCCTGATACCAAAACCAGGCAAAGATAGCACACGAAAAAGAAAACTGTAGGTCAGTATCACTGATGACAGTAGATGCCAAAACCCACAACAAAATACTAGCAAACTGAATCCAACAATATATTAAAAGGATCATACACCACGATCAAGTGAAATTTTTTGCAGAGATGTGAGGAATTTTCAATATCCTTAAATCAGTCAATGTGATAAACTACATCAATGTTTCTATCCAAAAACAGGAGAACACACATTCTTTTCAAGTTCACATGGAACATTCTCCAGGATATATCACACAATGGGCCACAAAACAAGCCACCATAACTGTAAGAAAATTGAAATTATATCAAGCATCTTTTCCAACCACAACAGTCTAAGACTAGAAATCAACTATAAAAAAGAAAAAAGAAAAAGCAGCAAAAACCCACAACACATGGAGGCTAAAGAACACGCTTTTAAACAACCAATGGATCACTTAAGATATTAAAGAAGAAATAAAAAATACCCAGAGAGAAATGAAAACAAAAACATGATGACACAAAACCTACAGGATGTAGCAAAAACATTTCTAGGAGGGAAGTTTACAGTAATAAAAGCTTATCTCAGGAAACAAGGAAAATCTCAAATAAACAACCTGAACTTTATACCTGTAGAACACGCTTTTAAACAACCAATGGATCACTTAAGATATTAAAGAAGAAATAAAAAATACCCAGAGAGAAATGAAAACAAAAACATGATGACACAAAACCTACAGGATGTAGCAAAAACATTTCTAGGAGGGAAGTTTACAGTAATAAAAGCTTATCTCAGGAAACAAGGAAAATCTCAAATAAACAACCTGAACTTTATACCTGAGGGAACTAGAGAAATAAGAACAAACAAAACCCAAAGTTAATAGAAGAAAGGAAATCATAAAGATCAGAGAAGAAATAAATGAAATATAAACTTAAAAGATTAGAAACATTCAATGAAACTAAAGGCTGGCTGATTCTTTGAAAAGATAACCAAAGTTGATAAACCTGTAGCTAGACTCATTGAGATAAAAAGGGAGAGGGCCCAAATCAATAAATCAGAAATAAAAAAGGAAAAGTTATATAGACATCACAGAAATACAAAGCTTCATAAAAATGCTACAAGCAACTACACATCAATAAAATGGACTACCTAGAAGAAATGGACAAATTCTTGGAAAAGAGCAATCTCCCAAAACTGAACCAGGAAGAAATAGAAAATATGAGCAGATCAATTACCAGTAATAAAATTAAATCAGTAATTTAAAAACTTCCAACAAGCAAAAGTCCAGGACCAGATGGTTCACAGGTGAATCCCACCAAACCTTTAGAGAAGAGTCAATGCCCCGATGGCTCAGCAGGTGAAGAATCCACCTGCAGTGTGGGAGATGCAGGAGATGTGGGCTCGATTCCTAGGTTGGGATGATCCTCTGAAGAGGAAATGTCAACCCACTCCAATATTCTTGCATGAAAAATCCCATGGGCAAAGGAGCCTGGCAGGCTACAGTCCAAAATGTCACAAAGAGTTGGACACAATTGAGCCACTGAGCACGTACAATGCTTATCTTTCTGAAACGGATTCTATGAGGCCAGCATTATCCTGATACCAAAACCAGGCAAAGATAGCACACAGAAAAGAAAATTGTAGGTCAATATCACTGATGACAGTAGATGCAAAACCCACAACAAAATACTAGCAAACCAAATCCAACAATATATTAAAAGGATCATACACCATGATCAAGTGAAATTTTTTGCAGAGATGTGAGGAATTTTCAATATCCTTAAATCAGTCAATGTGATAAACTACATCAATGAATTGAAAAATATAAGCCATGTGATCATTTCAACAGATGCAGAAAAAACATTGATAGACTTTAACATCCGTTCATGAAAAAAAAAAAAAAATTCCAGAAAGTAGGCATAAAGTGAACACATGTCAACATAATGCAGGCCATTTTTGACAAACCCACAGCTAAATGGCCAAAGGTTGAAAGGATTTCCTCTGAGATGATGAGCAAGAAAATGATGCATACTCTCAGCACTTTTATTCAACATAGTTTTTTGGAAGTCATAGCTATAGCAATTAGAGAAGAAAAAGAATTAAAGGGAATACAGGTTGGAAAGAAGGAAGTTAAACTGTCAGTGTTTGCAGTTAATGTGATATTATGAATAGAAGATCATAAAGATGCTACCAGAAAACTAAGAGAATTTATCAATTAATTCAATAAAGTTGCAAAATACAAAATTAATATACAGAAATATGTTGCATTTCTATGCACTAAAAATAAAATATTAGAAAGAGAAATTAAGGAAACAATCCCATTTACCATCATATCAAACAGAAAAATAATACCTAGGAATAAAGCTACCTAAAGGAGATCAGTCCTGGGTATTCATTGGAAGGAATGATGCTAAAGCTGAAACGCCAATACTTTGGCCACCTCATGCGAAGAGTTGACTCATTGGAAAAGACTCTGATGCTGGGAGGGATTGGGGGCACGAGGAGAAGGAGACGATAGAGGATGAGATGGCTGGATGGCATCACTGACTCAATGGACATGAATCTGAGTGAACTCCGGGAGTTGGTAATGGACAGGGAGGCCTGGCGTGCTGTGATTCATGTGGTCGCAGAGTCAGACACGACTGAGCAACTGAACTGAACTGAACTAAAGGAGGCACAAGAACTGTACTCTGAAAACTGTAAGATGTTGATGAAAGAAATTGAAGACAATATAAACAGACAGAAGGATATATTGTTTCCTTAGATTTGAAGGATCAGTATTGTTAAAATGACCATAATATCCAATGCAATCTATAGATTCAATGTAACTGAACTAAAGGAGCCACAAGAACTGTACTCTGAAAACTGTAAGATGTAAGAGATTGAAGACAATATAAACAGATAGAAGGATATATTGTTTCCTTAGATTTGAAGAATTAGTATTGTTAAAATGACCATAATATCCGATGCAATCTATAGATTCAATGCAACCCCTGCAAAACTTTTCACAGAGCCAGAACAATTTTAAAATTTGTATGGAAACACAAAGGACCCTGAATAGCCAAAACAATATTTAGAAAGAAGTGCTGAGGGAATTACACCCTTCTTGACTATACAACAAACAGTATGGTATAACACAGAAACAGACACATAGGTCAATTAAACAAATTACAATATTAAAAAGAGAGGAATACAGAGTAACTCTGATGTTTGACTGGAGTAACCAGAGGATTCAAATGGTCATTGCCTGCAATGGAGAAGATGGGGTAGGTGGGTCAGTTTGTGCAGGAAGACTGGAAATGTACAGTAACATCAGAATACATAGATGGTAATAGAAGCAAGATGTGAAGTAGAATTATGAAGGCTGTGAATAAAGGCAAAGAAAAAGCATATTTAAAGATGGGGCCCAATTTGGGGGAATTTAGTGATATAAAAAGAACAAACTAAAGAGAGTGATATAGGAGGTACTATGGATTGAATTGTGTCCTCCCAAAATTTATATACTGAAACTGGAACTCCCAACATGACTGTGTTTGGAGATACAACTTTTAGGAGGAAATCAAGGTTAAGTGAGGACAGAAGTGTGATGGCCTAATATGATAGGGTTAGTGGTATTATAAATGAAGAAAATCTTTCCCTCTTTCCTTTTCTTCCTTTCTCTCCCCTTCCCCTCACTTCATCCCACCATGCACAGACACTGAGTTAAGTCCATGTGAAGAAGACACAGCAAGAAGGTATTGTCTGCAAGCATTTTGATCTTGGATGTCCAGTCTCCATAACTGTGAGAAGATAAATTTTTGCGGTTTAAGCCCACCCAGACTATCTTATTTGTATGCTGAGAAGCTGCCATAGCTGACTAGACAGGAGGACACCAAACATGTGTAGTGTCTTGGGAGCAATGGGTCATAGCTTTTCAAAAAGGTAGGGGTAATCACCAAATTCAAGAGTGGTTCTTTGCAGTTCAGAGAAAGTCTTGAGGTTGAACAGATGGCAAGGGGGGTTAATTTTTATTTTTTTCTTTTTCTTTAGTGTTTTTTATTTCTCAATTTAGGTGGTGTGTGTAGTTCTACATCATAATATTTTAAATATATTTTTTGTGTATGAAATATTCTATAAAATTTGAAAAACTCACAATGAGAAGAGCATAAAAGAGGATTTTTTTTTTAAAGGGCACTCAGTTGAAATAGACCATAAGCAAATATAATATGCAAATGAATTAAGTTTCCTAGAGGAAAACAATAGAAAGGGAAAGACTAGAGATGTCTTCAAGAAAATTAGAGATACCAAGGGAACATTTCATGCAAAGATAGACTCAATAAAGGACAGAAACAGTTTGAACCTAGTAAAAGCATATTAAGAAGAGGTGGCAAGAATTCACAGAAGAACTATACAAAAAAGATCTCCATGATCCATAAACCGTGATGGTGTGATCACTCACATGGAGCCATACATCCTGGAATGTGAAGTCAAGTAGGCCTTAGGAAGAATTTAGGAACAAAGCTAGTGGAGGTGATGGAATTTTAGTTGAGCTATTTCATGTTTTAAAATATTATAATGTTGCTAAAGTGCTGTACTCAATATGCCAGCAAATTTGGAAAACTTAGCAATGGCCACAGGACTGGAAAAGGTCAGTTTTCATTCCAATCCCAAAGAAAGGCAATGCAAAAGAATGTTCAAACTACCAGACAGTTGCACTCATCTCACACGCTAGTAAAGTAATGCTCAAAATTCTCCAAGTCAGGCTTCAACAGCACACAAACCAAGAATTTTCAGATGTTCAAGCTGGATTTAGAAAAGGAAGAAGAACAGAGATCAAATTGCCAACATCCATTGGATCATTGAAGAAGCAAGAAAGTTCCAGAAAAACATTTACTTCTGCTTTATTGACTACGTCAAAGCCTTTGACTGTGTGGATCACAACAAACTGGGGAAAATTCTTAAAGATATGGGAATACCATACCATCTTACCTACTTCCTGGGACATTTGTATGCAGGTCAAGAAGCAACAGTTAGAACCAGACATGGAACCATAGACTGGTTCCAAATCGGGAAAGGAGTACATCAAGTCTGCATATTGTCACTCTGCTTATTTATCTTTTATGCAGAGTACATCATGCAAAATGGTGGGCTGGATGAAACAAAAACTGGACTTTGGATTGACAGAAGAAATACCAATAACCTCAGATATGAGGATGACACCACCCTTATGGCAGAAAATGAAGAGGAACTGAAAAGCCTCTTGATGAAAGTGAAAGAGGAGAGTGAAAAAGCTGACTTAAAACTCAACATTCAAAAAACGAAGTTCATGGCATCTGGTCCCATCACTTCAAGGCAAATAGATGAGGAAACAATGGAAACAGTAAAAGACTATTTTCTTGGACTCCAAAATCACTGCAGATGGTGACTACAGCCATGAAATTAAAAGACACTTGCTGCTTGGAAGAAAATGTATGATGAAACTAGACAGCGTATTAAAAGGCATCAATGTTACTTTGCCAGCAAAGTTCCGTCTAGTCAAAGCTTTGGTTTTTCCAATAGTTATGTGTGGATGTGAGAGTTGGACCATAAAGAAAGCTGTTCAGTTCAGTTTAGTCACTCAGTCATGTCTGAGTCTTTGTGACCCCATGAACTGCATCACCAACTCCTGGAGTCCACCCAAACTCATGTCCATTGAGTTGGTGATGCCATCCCACCATCTCATCCTCCGTGATCCCCTTATTCTCCTGATTTCAATATTTCCCAGCATCAGAGTCTTTTCCAATGAGTCAGCTCTTCGCATCAGGTGGCCAAAGTATTGGAGTTTCAGCTTCAGCATCAGTGCCACCAATGAACACCCAGGACTGATCTCCTTTAGGATGGACTAGTTGGATCTCCTTGTGGTCCAAGGGACTCTCAAGAGTCTTCTCCAACACCACAGTTCAAAGCATCATTTGAAACTCAGCTTTCTTTATAGTCCAACTCTCACATCCCTACATGACTACTGGAAAAAACATAGTCTTGACTAGAGGGATTTTTGTTGATAAAGTAATGTCTCTGCTTTTTAATATGCTGTCTAGGTTGATCATAACTTTCCTTCAAAGGAGTAAGTGTCTCTTAGTTTCATGGCTGCAATCACCATCTACAGTGATTTTGGAGCCCCAGAAAAATAAAGTCTGTCACTGTTTCCACTGTTTCCCCATCTATTTGCCATGAAATGATGGGACTGGATGCCATGATCTCAGTTTTCTGAATGTTGAACTTTAAGCCAACTTTTTCACTCTCCACTTTCACTTTCATCAAGAGGCTCTTTAGTTCTTCTTCACTTTCTTCTATAAGGGAGGTGTCATCTGCATATCTGAGGTTATTGATATTTCTTCCAGAAATCTTGATTCCAGGTTGTGCTTCCTCTAGCCCAGCGTTTCTCATGATGTACTCTGCATATAAGTTAAATAAGCAGAGTGACAATATACAGCCTTGATGTACTCCTTTTCCTATTTGGAACCAGTCTGTTGTTCCATGTTCAGTTCTAACTGTTGCTTCCTGACCTGCATACAGGTTTCTCAAGAGGTAGGTCAGGTGGTCTGGTATTCCCATCTCTTTCAGAATTTTCCACAGTTTCTTGTGATCCAATACTGAGAAGTATATTTGTGCAATTTATATTAATAAGAGGCTAAATAGTATGGTTAAATCTGTGGGCTCTGGAACTAGACTGCCTCAGTTTGAATCGTAGGTCTTCCAGGTTTTACCTGTATGACCTTGATTAGGTTACTCAAACTGCTCTTTTGGGTCTTCGTTTATAAACAGTTATTATAGTTGCAGCTACCTCACTAAGTTTTGTTTGAGGTAAATGAGTAAATACATGTGAAAAATTTAGAACACTGCTTGGCAAATTAATAAATAAACAAGAAATGTTTAATTTAAATATATATATAATATTTCTATTAACATAAATAAATAATCAATTTTTAAAAAAATGAAACAAAAATATAGAGTATTGCTTTGCATTAATAAGGTACCCTGAAAACTGAACTTTAAAATATTAGGCCAAGGGATGAAGAAAAAATGTTCATATGTTGTCAGATGCCCAAATAGTACATAAAACTGCAAGACTCATTTCTAACAAAATTATAAATAACCTTTCAATAGAAAGAAAATCCATAACCTAAAAAGCAAGTAGACCTACTGGAAAATTACAGGAGCTTCAATTTGTTTAATTTTTGCAACATCACTCTTAATGGCAAAACTTTAGAACTGATTTTGTGAAGTCAGAGAATACAAAAATGTGAAATCTTAATGCTACTATTCATATGTGTTCNAACCTTTCAATAGAAAGAAAATCCATAACCTAAAAAGCAAGTAGACCTACTGGAAAATTACAGGAGCTTCAATTTGTTTAATTTTTGCAACATCACTCTTAATGGTAAAACTTTAGAACTGATTTTGTGAAGTCAGAGAATACAAAAATGTGAAATCTTAATGCTACTATTCATGTGTGTTCTGGAGGTTTAAGACAATGTAGGGCTTCCCTTGTGGCTCAGCTGGTAAAGAATCCGCCTGCAATGCGGGAGACCTGGGTTCGATCCATGGGTTCGGAAAATCCCCTAGAGAAAGAAAAGGCTACCCACTTCAATATTCTGGCCTGGAGAATTCCATGGACTATACAGTCCACAGGGTCACAAAGAGTTGGACACGACTGAGCGACTCTCACTTTCACTTTCAAGATAATGTAATACAATAGCAAAATCACGAGGTTAAAAAAATGAAATGACAGATGCTGTGTTTATGCAGCAATTCTCAAGACACAACCAAAAAGAGATAAAGGATCAAAATATAATATCACTTGTTCTCCTACATAGTAACAATGCACAATTGTAAATAATACAAAACAATTCAATTTACAATAACAATTCAAACTATAAAATTTTTAGAATAAATGTGGGTTACATAAGATATGTGTGAAAAGCATACAATTTGTGAAAAAAATAAAAATAAATAGAAACCATGTTCACAGTAAGGAAGATTTCTTATAATAAGCATGTCAATTAGCCTGGAACAGCTCTGTAAAACAAAAATCTTGAGATACTTTTCAAAGAAATTGACAAGCTGATTTTGAAGTTAATCTGGAATAGTCACGTGCAGAATTAGTCAAGGGACAGTTTGAATAAGATTAGGAGTGGAGTAATGTTCACTCCTCACAGTTTCAGTTCAGTTCAGTTGCTCAGTTGTGTCCTTCTCTTTGCCACCCCATGGACTGCAGCAAGCCAGGCTTCCCTGTCCATCACCAATCTCTGGTTCCTCTGCCTTTTCTAAACCCAGCTTGAACATTTGGAAGATCTTGAATCATGTACTGTTGAAGTTTATCCCACCAGAAATCAAACATACAATGCAACTAAGGCAACTAAAACTGCAGGATTATGTAAGAATTGAAAACAGATTAGTAGCATCAGTTCAGTTCAGTTCAGTCGCTCAGTCATGTCCGATTCTCTGCGACCCCATGAATCGCAGCACACCAGGCCTCCCTGTCCATCACCATCTCTTGGAGTTCACTCAGACTCACGTCCATTGCAATCTTGATTCCAGCTTGTGTTTCTTCCAGTCCAGTGTTTGACCATGTAAATACAGAATTTTTAATATTCAGCAAATGCAACATTTTAAATCAGTGTTATGAGAGCAGTGGTCCCCAGTCTTTTGATTTCATGGAAGACAATTTTCCCACTGATGAGAGTGGTGGCAGATGGTTTTGGGATGATTCAAGTGTATTGCATTTATTGTGTACTTTATTTCTATTATTATTACCTCAGCTCCACCTCAGGTCATGAAGCATTCGATCCTGGACTTTGGAAACCCCTGATAGATAGCCTCTAGTGGATACTATCCTATAGCAGCAATTGGGAGATAAATCAGTGAAGTGTCATAGGAGGCCAAGAACTAAGTGTGCACATCTTTTCCCAGCTGCCTTCACTGACACCATGTTGGTAGCTGTGGTGGGAGTACTGATAGAAATTAACAAATGTTGCAAATCAGGAATTTCCCCTCAAGACTTTCCTGTGCTCCCCACCTCTACCTCCATGAATGTGTCAAGTATTTACTAGCTGCTGCTGCTGCTAAGTTGCTTCAGTCACGTCCAACCTTGTGTGACCCCATAGACGGCAGTCCACCAGGATCCCACTTCCCTGGGATTCTCCAGGCAAGAACACTGGCTGCTGCTGCTGCTAAGTTGCTTCAGTCGTGTCCAACTCTGTGCGACCCCGTAGATGGCAGCCCACCAGGCTCCCCCGTCCATGGGGTTCTCCAGGCTAGAACACTGGAGTGGGTTGCCATTTCCTTCTCCAATGCATGAAAGTAAAAAGTGAAAGTGAAGTTGCTCAGTTGTGTCCGACTCTTCGCGACCCCATGGACTGCAGCCTACCAGGCTCCTCCGTCAATGGGATTTTCCAGGCAAGAGTACTGGAGTGGGGTGCCATTGCCTTCTCTGAGCACACTGCTGCATATGTCCTTTGAACAAACAATTCTACTTGTAACAATAAGCCCTGTAGAAACCCTCTCCATGTTGGATCAGTTCAGCAGAAAGTAAAAGAGTGACCAAGTCAAACTGAATTACATCATAAGGACACTTGTGATCTTGCAAGGCGGGAGTTCAGAAGCCAGGCACTGGCTGGTTGACTCCATGGCTCAATGGTGTCATCAGTGACAGGTTCTTTTCATTGCTCTATTCTGTTGCTCATAGAATTTGCTTCACTTCAAGTCTCTCAATTATAAGATGGATGGTCCAGTGTGGGAAGAGATAAACTCTTCCTTGACCATAGAACCTGTTTTCCCCTTTGAATGACTGGGTCCACTCAGGTCAAGAGAGTCACTAGGGTAAGGTTGCTCTGAAGCCTCTGTTTTCTCAGGATCGGCTGAGAAATGGGGATTTGTGTGGCCAGTTGAATAAAATCAGGGTTTTTCTAGGCCCAGGTATATCTCCTAAGTTTAAAAAAGAAAAAGATTTTAAAAAAGAAAATATTCAAAGCAATAGAAATGATAAGTATTTATTGTATAATCACATTTACTTAGAGCAAAACAACTCTCACGTGTGTGTGTCTGTCTATCTGTGCCTTTCGAGGTGTGAGGAAGGAGAAAGATGGAAGAGAAGGAAAGGGAGGGTGAGGAAACCAGTTCTGTCAAGGGATGGACCCAACCCGTTGTAGCTGTGTGACCTTGGGCACAATACTCAACCTCTCTGGCCTCAGTGTCTTCAACCGTACAATGAGGATAACAGTGTCTACCCTATGGGATTGCTGTGATGATTAAATGAAAGACTATCTGTAAAGCTCATTGGAGGATACTCAGCAGATGTCAATGCTCTACAAAGGTATATTGATATTTCCTTATTCTTTCTATGCAATTAGATATAAATTTTTAGCTGCAAGAATTTTTTGTAAGATAAAATAAATGAAAAGTAGTGTTCCCAGGGAAGCAATACTACCAGCTGTAATTAAGGACCTGGTATATTCCAGGACTGGGTTGGGTCATCTGTGAGCTGCCCCATGAGAGGCAGAGGGGAGCTCAGCTGGGAGCATTTACTCTCTGGCCTTAAGGCTTCTTTCAGGATGTTCTTTAAAGGACATATCTTACACTTTTCTTGAAAGAAAAAATGTAAAGGTAGCTTTCTTTTTGAAATGTGATTTTGTGCTTTGTAATGCAATAGAATGAAAGTTTTTCTTGTCTAATTTGTTTATTGCATTGAAAGAGTTATTCTCTTTTGCTATAGAGGGCCCACTGCAGTTTGATAAAATGATATGACATATTTTTAAATTACATTCAATTTAAGTGCAATACCAAACAAGATATCTGCCAATTTCTATCATGGAATATCCAGCCTCTATAAATCCTGTTGGTATATATTTTTATCTTTACTTGCATATGAGTATTTTCATTTAGTGGTATTTTGAGTTTGCAAATGATTTTACATCTTAGTTTTTAAAGTTAACAGTACATTATAAGCTCCTATTTATATGTTCTTATATAATTTTAAAACTATATACTGCAGTGCTGCATTCCATATTATATTGATCTCATGGGGTTATGGGAATTTCCCTGGGTGTTAAATCACAATAGGCCCCCTAGCCTGCACCCTGGAAATGAAAGATTGTAAATTCTGCTGAGATGTTTCCAAGATTCAGAAGACAGCACTACACCAGTGTGTACTGTTGGGTGTTTTGTTTTGTTCTGTTTTGTTTCTCTCTTTTGGTTAAAGGAGAAATCAAGTCCAGTGCTGAGTTCAAGGCATTCATGGCTGGGATCGTAGCCAGGCTGTCTGTCTTTGGAAGTGGGCTCTTGTCTGGGGAGGGACAGAGGCCCCGTGCAGCGCGGCCCAGACCCTGCCGCCCGCAGTGCCAAGTGCGCTGAGCTCTGCATTGAGCCAGGGAGACCCCGCACAGCTGCTGATGCTTCGATGTCAGAGCTGACATGGGGTCACCATAGCGACGGAGGCGGCTGCCAGAGAACCCCGGGGGCGAAACCCTGCCTGAAAGGACAGGAAAATGACACTGGCCAGTTCGTGCCCAAATACCCACTAGGTAGAAGACAGAACTGGTTACAGATCAATATAAAAAGAGAGAAAATGCAAATCAGTCGTCCTCGAGTGACTAAACAAATTATATAAAACCAACAAATAATTACCGGTCCCCAGTATTTCCAGCCGGGAGCCAGAGGGTCAGCCTGGGAAGGGGCAAGAGTGGTGTTTAAGTCCCACCTCTAAGATTTGATGCAGTATTTGGCAAAGTACAGTGCTAATTTATTTGTACATGAAATAATGTTTACCTTAAATGAAGTGTGGAGAAAATTAATGAAAATATCAGATGTAAAGTGCTGGGGGCTTAAAGAATAAGCCAGCACCCCTTTAGGGAAACAAGAGACAGTTTATGAGATTAAGACACTTTGTTGGAATGACAATCGAGGTTCCTAATTGTGACTTCAAAGAGTGTAACAGCTGAAGTTCCTTATGAATTGTAAGAGAAAAGCTGATTTGTTTGCGTGATATTAGATTTATTTTATTATGGATTCCTGAAAGGCACTCTATTTGGGGTAGACGTATCATAAATATTTAATTATCTGAAAATTAAATCAACCTTCATTCTCTATCTTATTCTGGATAAATAATTTACTTTTATTAATTCTAATAATTTACTTTTATTAATTCTAACATAGAAGCTACTTTCTCTTTATTTTCCCTTGTTATTTCTGACTGTAAAAGAATTGTCCACTCTTGAGATGCAATTGAAGCTATAAAAATGTGGAGAAGAAAATATCTATAACTCCATGCCCAAGAAACCAATTTTAACATCTGGAATATTTTTTCAAGAGTTATCCTTATGCATTTTTTATCCTAATTGAATTCATATTGTATATGTTTTAAATTTTGCTTTGGCTTAGTGGCATTTAAAGGCATTTTTCCCTGCAGAGGGAAATTAAATTGAATGTAATTTTTAAGATTGTACTTTATTTCTTTGATATATTATGATTTCATTATTGATCCCTGCATTTTGAGGATGCCCTGGAGAAGGAAATGGCAACCCATTCCAGTATTCTTGCCTGGAGAATCCCATGGACAGAGGAGTCTGGTGGGCTACAGTCCATGGGGTTGCAAAGAATTGGACATGACTGAGTGACTAACAAGCACACATATTATAGGGAATTTTAAATATTTTCTTCATTAAAAATAACCCTAAGTTAAATATATTTGGTTTAAATGCTTGTCAACATTTTAGATTATTTTGTTAGAATAAATAAGTTACTTAGAAGTGGAGTTAATGTGTCAGTACATATGAAAATAACACCATTCTTGTTAATACTGCCAAAATTCTATTAATTGCCAAAATACACTGACAGAAGGTTTTGGGTCCCCTCAGATACCACTAGTGAGAGTCAAACAGAAACTTTCAGAAGAGTTTCTAAATAGCTTTCCCAATAACTTCCATCAGTTTATTTCATCTTTGTACCTTAACATTTGAAATCATATCATTTTTAATTGAAAAGTTTTTATAATTAGGAAGCTGATGTCTTTTTAAAATCTCCATTTATTTATTTATTTTAATACAAATTTATTTATTTTAATTAGAGGCTAATTACTTTACAATATTGTATTGGTTTTGCCATACATCAACATGAATCCACCACGTATGTACACGTTCCCCATGCTGACGCCCCCTCCCACGTCCCTCCCCATACCATCCCTCTGGGTCATCCCAGTGTCTTTTAAGTGCTTACTAACCATTTGTAATTTATGTTGTAGTTTATTGGTTCGTGACCTTTGTTTAAAAGATGATTTTGTTTGTGTGATATGGATGGGTAAGTAATTTGGAGCATTTCATCCACTCAAAGCAACTAGAGAATGTGGCGAGATATCGCCAAGGTGCATCAGAGACCTAGTAAGTCAGTAACTGCTGAGTCAGGGAGCAGGGAGAGAGTGAAGTCAGACAGGCTGCCCAAGGTTCAGAGGTCCTCACCCTTTTGCTGCAGTGTGGGCAGGCTCAAAGGCTAGAGGCTCCATGGTTGGACTTTGATTGGACTTTGGAAACCTGCTCTTCAGGAGTGAACTAAAAGGCAGGAAGACCTGTGCTCCGGAATCCACATAAGGGGTCAGTGTGACCCAGCGCCCTTTCTTGCTTGTCCCTCTTTCCTTGTTTCACTCCTGTGGTTGCTCATTTCTACTTCCTGGGATCATTTTCCAAGTAAAGCACTAGCTGGTGAACTTTTGTCTCAGGGCTCTGCTTGGAGGGATCCCAAACTAGTGCATTTGGCATCAAAAGGAACCTTAGGAAACAGATACTCAAGGTGGGGTTTTACAGCTGGATCACTCACTGCACAGATGGAAATGAGGACACACATCTGACTGTGTGTGGATGGCGCATGAAGCCCCATCACGTTAGTACTGTCATCAGTGGGAGATTAGGTTAAGATATAGTTAGAAAGGAAAGTAACAAGTTGTATACTTGTGCTGGCTTTTGAATTGAATGGGAAAAAAATGGTCTTTAAAATTTAGCTTTTGTTAGCTTCTTTGAAAGCTTCAGTTCTAAGCACTCTGAGATTCAAAGGGCCTTCAAGGCAATGTTTGTGCACCCCCTTATCTTCTTCAGGTACAAGGGTCCAGCATCTAACTGCTAACATTGCAGAGCTGAAAAGGGGAATGAATGAACACACAGCCTTACCAGGGGTCCTACGTTGATGGCCCTAAGGGGAACTAGTGGAATCTGAGACCTGAGATTGGGTGTATGTATGTGGACATGCTCAGAACGTGGGCTCATAGATTCCCCTGAATTTTCTGGGGCCAACAGAAGTAACATCCTCCCACTTTGCAGAGCAGCACAGACTTCTTGTGCTTGCAGACCCCATGGAGCCCTTGTCCAAGAAGTGCCTCACAGGATGGCTTTAGACCCACTATCACCACCCTCACTGCCTCTGACAGTTACATTCCCATCTCAGCACAAGCTGAGCAGGCAAACCCAGTCCCTGCCTAGGAGGAATAACTGGGACACAGAAGTATTTGCCCCTGAGTTACTATATTAGCTGGACCTGGGAGGCCCCATGTTGGAGTGGATTTTGGCAGAAGCACAAGAGAACATGCGACTCCATGGGGGAACTCATTTGCCCAGCAGCACTAGCCCAGGCCTTGGGCTCAACCACCTTCCTTGAACTCCCTGCAGCTAATTCTAGGACACTCCTTGAATGGCTCCTTGAAGCTTGAATATGAAAGTCAGATGGAGCTGCCCCACTACTTCAGGATATTATTGGAGATGGGATCAAAGAACAGAAAGGTAGAAATGAAGAATGTGTTTATAAGGTAAGATGAGAAGATGTAGCATCCTAGCAGGTTTCTCAGGGGCTCCATGAGGATGCTCATGTCACCAAGACAGTGAGGGAAATGCCGCAAGGGGGAGGTAGCAGCATCTTTGGGAATCTCCATGACGTTCTTAACTGAAATTGATGGTAGGACATAGGGGTGCATAGTGTTGTTGGGAGGGGGTGTTAGTGTGGGATGAAAGGCATGCCATCATCGCAGGCAGGCATGATGGATACAACTACAGTCCCCACAGTAATTAGCAGCAATGATGGAGTGTAATTTAGGGCTTCTTGCCTATGAGAATCTGTTCTGAGGAGTGAGATAGGTGGATAGCTTGATTTTCTCCAGACGGCAAAAAACATCAAATATCCATCAAATATCAAATGGATGAATAATCGGTGGTGAAATCATATAATGGAATTCTCTTCAACAATGAAAATGAACATCTCCAGTTACAAGCAATAATGTGAATGACTAAACTTAATATCGAGCAAAATAGTCAGATGCTAAGGTCATATATTAAACAGTTCTATGAACAGCAAATTTAAGTTATGACAGTATAGAAGAGAAAAATAATATGAATATCTCAATAAATGCAGAAAAATTATGTGATAAAGTTCAACATTCTTTAGCAAGGAATAAATGGAACCTATAACAATGAACATGTTTATTAGTGAAATATTAAAAAATTTTTCTTTTAAATTGGATGACCACAGTGTAGGTCTCTAGAAGTAAAATAAGGCAAGTTAAATAAATAAAATATGTAAGGTTTGCAAGGGAGAAGTAAAACTTGTCATTATTTGCCAAGAAAAAGATTGTGTGTAGAAATTCTAAGAGAAGGCAATGGCACCCCACTCCAATACTCTTGCCTGGAAAATCCCATGGATGGAGGAGCTTGGTGGGCTACACAGTCCATGGGATTGCTAAGAGTCCATCACGACTGAGCGAAATTCTAAAAACTTTACAAACAATTGGAATTAAACAGCAAATTTAGCACAATTGCTTGAGTGAATTAAATATGGAAAACACAATTTTACTCCTCTGTAACACTGACAATTAGAAAATGAAATTAAAATTAGACATTACATCATTAAACATCAGATATCTAGGAGTAAATGTAATATAAAATGCACAAGCCTTCTATAGTGGAAACTTTAAAACAGTAATGAGAGCAGTTAAAGCAGATCTGAATAAGTACAGCAATGTATTTTGTTGTTGGATTAGATGATTAGCTGTTACAAGAATGCCGATTTTCTAGGAGCTGATTTAATTGACAAAATCCTTATTTTAAAAAGCCACCAGACATGTGTATATTCATAGGTGCAAACTGATCAGCTAATTTTCAAATTAATGCAGAATTTTAGTCCCAAGACAAGCTGGAAGAAGTTTAAAAACTGAAAGATTTATGTGTTGGATATCAAGACTTATGATTAAACTTGAATGATTAAAAGATGTGTTATTTGTGCAAAGATAGAGAAAGGTGCTACTGAAGAGAATAAAGAGCACAAATATAAACTCAATACATGCAGTCATTTGAATCATGACAAAGATATTGGAGGGCAATAGAGAAAGGACAATAAATATATAAATGGTGCTGGGCAGTCATAAAAACTACATGTCAATAAGAAAAGAATTAATCTTTAACTTACACTGTAAAACAGAAAATACATGGTTTGATCTCTGCCTCTGCCTCCTCGCACATCTCTCCTAAAACCCTTGTAATTTCACATGAAATAAAAGCACGAGGGGTGGCTGTGTGGTGCTGGAGTGACTTTGAGGAGATAACCTGCTTCCAAAGGCAAAGGAGAAGCCCCAGCAAGATGATAGGAGGGGCAAAATCACATTTAGAATCAAACCCCATACCTACCAGAAAGCTCAAATGACCTTGGGCTCACCAGGAGCTAGAGACCCCACAGAGACTGAGACAGAACTGTGTGTGAGTGTCTCCTGTGGGGATACGGGCAAGCGGTGGGCTGCCGTGGGGCCAGGGGCTCTGGGTGCAGCAGACCTGGGTATGGCATAAGCCCTCCTGGAGGAGGTCACCATTAACCCCACCACAGAGACGCCAGAATTTAAACAGGACCAGGAAACAGACTGTTGGAGGGCACAAACAAAACCTTATGTGCACCGGAACCCAGGAGAGAGGAGAGGTGACCCCAGAAGAGATGGACCCAGACTTGCCTGTGAGTGTCCAAGAATGCCCGGTGAAGGCATGGGTTGGCGGTGTCCTGCTGCAGGGTTGGGGACACTGCATGCAGCAATGCCTGCCGGGGCACTTTTGAAAGAAGTCGCCATTATCTTCATTACCTCCACCATAGTTTGGCCTCAGGTCAAAAAGCAGGGAGGGAATACAGCCCCGCCCATCAACAGAAAATTGGATTCAAGATTTACTGAGCATGGCCCCACACATCAGAATAAGACCCAGTTTCCCCCTCAGTCAATCTCTCCCATCAGGAAGCTTCCATAAGCCTCTTATCCTTCTCCATCAGAGGGCAGACAGACTGAAAACCACAACCACAGAAAACTAACCCATCTGATCACATGGACCACAGCCTTGTCTAACTCAGTGAAACTATGACCCATGTGTGTAGGGCCACCCAAGACAGACAGGTCATGGTGGACAGTTCTGACAAAACGTGGTCCACTGGAGAAGGGACTGGCAAACCACTTCAGTATTCTTGCCTTGAGAACCCCATGGACAGTATGAAAAGGCAAAAAGATAGGATACTGAAAGAGGAACTCAAGTTGGTAGGTGCCCAATATGCTACTGGAGATCAGTGCAGAAATAACTCCAGAAAGAATGAAGAGACGGAGCCAAAGCAGAAACAACACCCACTTCTGGATGTGACTGTTGATGGAAATAAAGTCTGATACTGTAAAGAGCAATATTGCATAGGAACCTGGAATGTTAGGTCCATGACTCAAGGCAAATTAGAAGTGGTCAAACAGGAGATGACAAGAGTGAACGTCGACATTTTAGGAATCAGTGAAATAAAATGGACTGGAATGGGTGAAATTAACCCAGATGACCACCATATCTACTACTGGTGGCAAGAAATCCTTAGAAGAAATGGAGTAACCTTTATAGTCAACAAAAGATACTGAAATGCAGTACTTGGGTGCAATCTCAAAAACAACAGAATGATTCTGTTTGTTTCCAAGGCAAACCATTCAACATCACAGTAATTCAAATCTATGCTACAATGAGGAATGTGGCGAATTTGAAGCTGAATGGTTCTATGAAGACCTACAAGACCTTTTAGAACTAACATCTAAAAAAGATGTCCTTCTCATTATAGGGGACTGGAATGAAAAAGTAGGAAGTCAAGAAATCCCTGGAATAATAGGCAAATTTGACGTTGGACTACAGAATGAAGCAGGGCAAAGGCTAATAGAGTTTTGCCAAGAGAATGCACTGGTCATAGCAAGCACCCTCTTCCAACGACACAAGAGAAGACTCTACACATGGACAACACCAGATGGTCAACACAGAAATCAGATTGATTATATTCCTTGCATCCAAAGCTGGAGAAACTCTAGACAGTCAACAATAACAAGACTGGCTCAGATCATGAACTCCTTATTGTCAAATTCAGATTGAAATTGAAAAAGTAGGAAAACCACTAGACCATTCAGGTGTGATGACCTAAATCAAATCCCTTATGATTATACAGTGGAAGACAAATAGATTCAAGGGATTAGATCTGATAGATTGCCTGAAGAACTATGGACAGAGGTTTGTGACACTGTACAGGAGATAGGGATCAAGATCATCCCCAGGAAAAAGAAATGGAATAAGGCAAAATCATTGTCTGAAGAGGCCTTACAAATATTGCTGTGAAAAGAAGAGAAGTGAAAGGCAAAGGAGAAAAGGAAAAATATACCCATTTGAGTGCAGATTTCCAAAGAACAGCAAGAAGAGATAAGAAAGCCTTCCTCAGTGATCGGTACAAAGAAATAGAGGAAAACAGTAGAATGGGAAAGACTAGAGATCTCTTCAAGAAAATTAGAGATACCAAGGGAACATTTCATGCAAAGATGGGCTCAATACAGGACAGAAATGGTAGGGACCTAACAGAAGCATAAGATATTAGGAAGAGGTGACAAGAATACACAGAAGAACTTTACAAAAATGATCTTCACCACCCAGGTAATCATGATGGTGTGATCACTCACCTAGAACCAGACATTCTGGAATGTACAGTAAAGTGGGCTTTAGGAATCATCACTATTGAACAAAGCTAGTGGAGGTGATGGAATTCCAGTTGAGCTATTTCATGATGCTGTGAAAGTGCTACACTCAATATACCAGCAAATTTGGAAAACTCAGCAGTGGCCACAGGACTGGAAAAGGTCAATTTTCATTCTAATCTCAAAGAAAGGCAATGCCAAAGAATGCTCAAAATACCACACAATTGCACTCTTCTCACACGCTAGCAAAATAATGCTCAAAATTTTCCAAGAAAGGCTTCAGCAGTATGTGAACCATGAACTTTCAGATGTTCAAGCTGGAGTTAGAAAAAGTAGAAGAACCAGAGATCAAATTCCAACATCTGTTGGATCATAAAAAAAAGCAAGGGAGTTCCAGAAAAACATCTATTTCTGCTTTATTGACGACGCCAAAGCCTTTGACTGTGTGGATCACAACAAACTCTGGAAAATTCTCCGAGAGATTGGAATACCAGACTGCCTGAGTTACTTCCTGAAAAATCTATATAGAGTTCAAGAAGCATCAATTAGAACTGGACATGGAATAACAGACTGGTTCCAAATTGGGAAAGGAGTATGTCAAGGCTGTATATTATCACCCTGCTTATTTAACTTATATGCAGAGTGCATTATGAGAAATGCTGGACTGGATGAAGCACAAGTTGGAATCAAGATTTCCGGGAGAAATATCAACAAGGTCAGTTATACAGATGACACCACACTTATGGCAGAAAGTGAAGAACTAAAGAGCCTCTTGATGAAAGTGAAAGAGGAGAGTGAAAAAGTTGGCTTAAATCTCAACATTCAGAAAACTAAGATCATGGCATCTAGTCCCATCACTTCATGGCAAATAGATGGGGAAACAATGGAAACAGTGACAGACTTTATTTTTCTGGGGCTCCAAAATCACTGTAGATGGTGATTGCAGCCATGAAATTAAAAGAGGCTTGGTCCTTGGAAGAAAAGTTATAGCTAAACTGGACAGCATATTAAAAAGCAGAGGCATTACTTTGCTGACAAAAGTCCATCTAGTCAAAGCTTTGGTTTTCCCAGTAGTCATGTATGGATATGAGATTTGGACCATAAAGAAAGCTGAGTGCTGAAGAACTGATGCTTTTGAACTGTGGTGTTGGAGAAGACTTTTAAGTCCTTTGGACAGCTAGGAGATCCAACCAGTCCATCCTAAAGGAGATCAGTCCTGGGTGTTCATTGGTAGGACTGATGTTGAAGCTGAAACTCCAATACTTTGGCCACCTGATTCAAAGAGCAGACTCATTTGAAAAGACTGTGATGCTGAGAAAGATTGAAGGCAGGAGGAGAAGGGGACGACAGAGGATGAGATGGTTGGATTCTATCAATGACCCTATGGACATGAGCTTAAGTAAGCTCCAGGAGTTGGTGATAGACAGGGAAGCCTGGCATACTGTAGTCCATGGGGTGTCAAAGAATTGGAAACGACTGAGTGATTGAACTGAACTGAACATCAGGAGCATCTTTTGTTCTGATATTTAGTCTCTGACCTTGATTCCTGACACAGAACTCCTACAGTCTTTGGATTTTCCTGGGTGATAGAGTATCCTTTGTTCTAACAGGGTGATCTATAGTGGGCTTCAGGATGGGGGCTGGCCACTTCAACTATGACGTAATTAGATGTTTGGATCTTTCAGCCCCACTGTCATCGTTTCAGAAGAGGAGAGAAGGCAGAAGTGGAGCTTTTGATCAATGACAGCCCACTCCAGTATTCTTGCTTGGGAAATCTCATGGACAGAGGAGCCTGGTATGCTACAGTCCATGGGGTTGCAAAGAGTCAGAAACAAGTAAGCGACTAAGCAACAACAGCATGATGAAATTTCCTTAAAACTTTCAAAATACGGGACTCAGAGAGCTTCCAAGTTGTAAACACATCTATGTCCTCCCCAAATTCATGAGGACAGAAACTCTTGTGGTGGGGATATTTCCAGACCTCACCCTATGTACCTCTTCCTCTGGCTGTTTATCTATAGCCTTTATCATATTCTTTGTTATATAATCAACCAGTAAACACAACTGAGTGTCTCTGAGTTCTGTGAGCTATTTCTAGCAAATGACTGAACATGAAGAGGGAGAGTCCTTCAATTTACAGCCAAGTCAGACAGAAGTTGTGGGTAACCTGGGGACCTGCTATTTGCACTTTGTATCTGAAGTGGGGAAGTTTTGTGGGATAAAGCCTTTAACCTGGGGCATCTGTACTCATTCTGGTCACTGTCAGAATTGAATTGAAATGCAGGACACTCAACTGGTGTCAGAGAACAGCTTGGTGTGGAAAATCCACATGTCTGAATTCACAATATTGTGAATGTTCAGTTCAGTTCAATCGCTCAGTCGTGTCCAACTCTTTGCGACCCCATGAATCGCAGCATGCCAGGCCTCCCTGTTCATCACCATCTCCCGGAGTTCACTCAGACTCACGTCCATCGAGTCAGTGATGCCATCCAGCCATCTCATCCTCTGTTGTCCCCTTCTCCTCCTGCCCCCAATGCCTCCCAGCATCAGAGTCTTTTCCAATGAGTCAACTCTTCACATGAGGTGGCCAAAGTACTGGAGTTTCAGCTTTAGCATCATTGCTTCCAAAGAAAACCCAGGGCTGATCTCCTTCAGAATGGACTGGTTGAATCTCCTTGCAGTCCAACGGATTCTCAAGAGTCTTCTCCAACACCACAGTTCAAAAGCATCAATTCTTCGGCGCTCAGCCTTCTTCACAGTCCAACTCTCACATCCATACATGACCACAGGAAAAA
>SJYT01051806.1:0-89312 GCA_006410635.1 Cephalophus harveyi | reverse complement strand
CAGTCACATGCACAACTGGGTATTGTTTTCGCTTTGGCTCCATCCCTTCATTCTTTCTGGACTTATTGCTCCACTGATCTCCAGTAGCATATTGGGCACCTAATGACCTGGGGAGTTCCTCTTTTGATATCCTATCATTTTGCCTGTTCATACTGTTCATGGGGTTCTCAAGGCAAGAATACTGAAGTAGCTTGCCATTCCCTTCTCCAGTGGTCCACTGGAAATTTTTGTTAAATGTTCCATAAACTGACCATCATGTTTATAATAAGCAATATTTAAATAAAGTAAGATTATATCCTGTCTTAGAATATTAACATATTTTTGCCAATTATTCAAAGGACCTGTAACTCTTAAAAATAGACAATATCTCAAAGATTTGCATCAATATTATTTTTTCTTTTAAATTTCTTATAGCAGTGATAAATAAGCAAAATATTGGCTCAATCATAAAGTTTATTCAGGGAAAAAACTCAAATGAACTTTTTGGCCAACCCAGTATTTCTGTTAACTTTAGAGTTGCCTGCAGAATATTGCAGAATTACTTCTATCATGAAACACTTTATATCTACCAGAAAGACTTATAAGTAGCTGCCTGGTCATCTATCAGGACTACTAAGGAAAAACTTTCTTGTAGCACTGTGAAAGTTACTTGGAGTTTTATGTTGATGCCACTGACTCAGTTTCTATGTGACCTTGAGCAATTTACTCAAATTTTGAAGTTCCCTTTGTCCTGATTTGTAAAAGGGAGTGACTCTGAGTCTCTGATTTGCAAAAATTCTAGGCAGTTCACACACCCTGTGAATAAGTTACAAAATTTTTAAAGTTGTCCTAGTATAATACCCTATCCATATACTCACATTTGTGCTTTAACCTGAAAGGTTTAGAAAATTTTGAAAGTACAGAGATTTTTGGTTTGATTGCAAGAGTGGAATGTATATGAGAACCTTTTCAAGATAGTTTACACCTGCCAAAATTCACGTTTTATTTTCATGGAGTTTCTCCTTTTGATTTTAAGTTCTAGCAATATTTATTAGGGAAAAACCATACAAAAAGTCCTCTTTAACAGCTAATATCCCAACCAATAGACTTTCATGAATAATTTTAATTTCATTTTCTTAGCTTTTGAGATATANCAGTATTAAAATCACCTATTGTTTAGGATTATGCTTTAATATGTTTGATACAGTCAATATGTATTATTTTGAATCTTAACCATAAAATTTTGAAATTATAAACTGGAAAAAGTGTATGTACACATACATATGATACATAATTATATGCATAGTTATCTATATATTATATACATGTTTATATGCATGACCATGTATTTCATTCTGTATATATATGATCAGTTTAATGCTGGCCATTTTCCTAACAATACAGAACACTCTGCCAATGCAGCATCTTTGTCTATTAATTTAACTCAATAAGTAGCTATATTTACACATATATGAGCCTATCAAACAATAAACCTCAAAAGTAAGCAGGACTTTTATTTGCAATAGCTCTTATGTCAGAGCTCTATTTAGTTTGAACTATTTGTCAAATAATAGAGGAAAAAAATGAATCTGGAGCAGAGTTAAACTGATGATTCATGGGCTGAGTTCTATCCACAGATGCATTTTTTTGTCTTCATGTTTTATTCAAAGAGTGATTTAAAAAATTTTCCTGTTGCTGCTGCTAAGGCGCTTCAGTCGTGTCTAACTCTGTGCGACCTCATAGACGGCAGCTCACCAGGCTCCCCCGTCCCTGGGATTCTCCAGGCAAGAACACTGGAGTGGGTTGCCATTTCCTTCAATGCATGAAAGTGAAAGTGAAGTCTCTCAGTCATGTCTGACTCTTAGCGACCCCATGAACCGCAGCCCTCCAGGCTCCCCCGTCCATGGGATTTTCCAGGCAAGAATACTGAAGTGGGTCACCATTGCCTCCTCGGAAAAAATTTTTTTTCCTAGTCTAAGGTTAACCATAAATCATTAGTAGCGGGAAGGCAGTTACCACATGCAAAAAATTTGCTGTAGTTTTTCCACTTGCAAGGGACCTGCTNGTCATGTCCGACTCTTAGCGACCCCATGAACCGCAGCCCTCCAGGCTCCCCCGTCCATGGGATTTTCCAGGCAAGAATACTGAAGTGGGTCGCCATTGCTTCCTCGGAAAAAAAACTTTTTCCTAGTCTAAGGTTAACCATAAATCATTAGTAGCATGAAGGCAGTTACCACAAGCAAAAAATTTACTGTAGTTTTTCCACTTGCAAGGGACCTGCTTTCTAGACCACCCTCTGTTCAGTTCAGTTCAGTCGCTCAGTCGTGTCCGACTCTTTGCGACCCCATGAATTGCAGCAAACCAAGTCTCCCTGTCCATCATCGACTCCCGGAGTTCACCCAAACTCTTGTCCATGGAGACGGTGATGCCATCCAGTCATCTCATCCTTTGTTGTCCCCTTCTCCTCCTGACCTCAATCCCTCCCAGCATCAGAGTCTTTTCCAATAAGTTAACTCTTCACATGAGGCGGCCAAAGTACTGGAGTTTCAGCTTTAGCATCAGTCCTTCCAAAGAACATCCAGGACCGAACTCTTTCAGAAATGGACTGGTTGGAACTCCTTGCAGTCCAAGGGACTCTCAAGAGTCTTCTCCAACACCTCAGTTCAAAAGCATCAATTCTTCGGCACTCAGCTTTCTTCACAGTCCAACTTTCACATCCATACATGACCACTGGAAAAACCATAGCCTTGACTAGACAGACCTTTGTTGGCAAAGTAATGTCTCTGCTTTTGAATATGCTGTCTAGGTTGGTCATAACTTTCCTTCCAAGAAGTAAGCGTCTTTTAATTTCATGGCTGCAATCACCATCTGCAGTGATTTTGGAACCCCCCCCCCAAAAAAAAAACACAGTCTGACACTGTTTCCACTGCTTCCCCATCTATTTCCCATGAAGTGATGGGACCAGATGCTTAGTCTGATTCACCCAGTTACATTACTCTCTGGTTCATGGATCTTTTAATCCATTCATTACAGTTTATTCTTCCTCTTCACTGCTTCTTGAGTACTGCTTATCAATGTCATGATCTCTTAGTTATTAGTGCAATTGACAAACTACCAGGGGTATAAACTTCTTATCTCAGTTTTTTGCTTGTTTGTTTTACCCTCATCTTAGCCCTAATCCTTTTCTCTTCACTTTTCTGAGCATATTCGAAGACAAAAGTGTCATTGAGTCCATGCTTGTACTTATTGCTGCATGCATGCATTATACGTATAATGCATTATACGTATAATGCATGCATTTCTGTTGTGTCCAACTTTTTGTGACACCATGGATTGAGGCCCACCAGGCTCCTCTGTCCATGGGATTCTCCAGGTAAGAATACCGGAATGGGTTGCTATGCCCTCCTCCAGGGAATCTTCCTGACCCAGGGATCAAACCTGCATCTCTTATGTGTCCTGCATTGGCAGGAGGGTTCTTTGCCACTTGTGCTACCTGGGAAGCATGTTGCTGCATAACAGGCTAGTAAATCGAGAGATGAGGTGCTGGAAAACAAACAGTGACTTTATTCAAAAGTCAGCAGACTGAGAAGACTGTGCACTAGTGTCCCAAAGCACCATTTAACCCAAGTTTAATTCAGGATTCTTTTATACTAAAATGCGAGGAGGTGTGGTTGCTACTACAAACTGTACCAGACCTCAGAGGGAAAGTGATAATCTCTGTTATTTAGCTGTCCTCTTAGATCTGGCCACAATGTTTCTGTAAACCTCCAAGACAATTGTTATTTTCCATTCTATAAATTTTTATCTCTTTAGGAATGCAAAAGTGTCATATCTTCAAAGTTCAAGTCTGGAAGGCAGATCCTTCAGGCTTAGTCATCATGTATATTTCAGTCTATAAACAACGTTATCTTACAGAGATGCAGAGTCAGCAAGGCTAAGCACAGGGCAACAGAGCACAAAGTTTAGAGTTGGGGAAATAGATTCAATATAGATTAAAGTTTGCTTTTTTTTTTTTAATAAAATCATGTCTAAATTTTACTAAACTTCTTCTTTTTTTTTTTTTTATAAATCACTTAAACTTGAAAATGGAGAAGGGGAGGAACATAACCTCATACTCTTAGGGAGGTTGGTTTGGAGGGAAAATCACGGCAGTGAAAGAAAATAATAGGAAAGAGTGAAGGAAGGAAAAAGGGAACTCTAAATGTCTTCCCCATCAAAGTATAAAGAATATTCTTCAGATCTCTAGGAAGAAACAACAACAGTAATTAGAACTAGAAACCAGGCTTTAAAAGCTGTAACAAACTAAATATGGTAAGAAATGGGTCACAAGATCTATATTCCTATATCGCTTAAAGATTAGCAAAAACAAAGCCAATGAAAACGTATACACAAAGATACAGCTCTATTTACTCATCCTGCCCCACCTTTTCCATTAGAGCAAAATGGAAATTCCCAATTATTTGAATCCAATATTTAGCAGGGCTTGACAGTAGACACATTCAGTAGATAATCATGCATTTGTATTCATTTTGCATATATGAGAGTATTTGAATAATGTGTAATACTTTTGAATTCAGTTCCGTCATATAAAGGATCCATTTATGAAGAAAACTGATTTCCTGAGAACTTGTGTTTAAACATGTACATCATTTAAAATAATAAGTATCAATACATAACTAATTAGCTTACAGGGAGGAAAGAGTGATATATTCAAGAGAGATATTAAAATTACATTCAGGCTTCCTTACTTGCCATTATCAGAATAACAAATCCCCCCTTTTTTTTTCTTTTATAGAAAAGCTGGCTTTCAGTTGACAAGAACTACTCCACAATTCCACACAATCTAAGTTCTGAAATTTGAGTTAAATTGCCCAGTCTTTGTGGAAGAACTGTCTTAAAGGAATTATTCTCAAGATTTAAGGGACTTATATAATAATTACATTTGAATCAGTTTTAAAACTGAACAAAATGACTATTAAAAATTTGAAAGAAAAAACAAATTTAAGCCAATTAGTTTGAGAATGACTCTTTAAACAATATTGATCACATTCAGTTCAGTTCAGTTCAGTTGCTCATTCATGTTCGACTCTGCGACCCCATAGACTGCAGCACACCAGGCCTCCCTGTCCAGTGTCAACTCCTGGAGTTTACTCAAACTCATGTCCATTGACTTGGTGATGCCATCTAACCATCTCATCCTCTGTCATCTCCTTCTCCTCCTACCCTCAGTCTTTCCCAGTATCAGGGTCATTTCAAATGAGTCAATTCTTCACATCAGGTGGCCAAAGTATTGGAGTTTCAGCTTCAGCATCAGTCCTTCCAATGAATATATCTAACCATCTCATCCTCTGTCATCTCCTTCTCCTCCTACCCTCAGTCTTTCCCAGTATCAGGGTCATTTCAAATGAGTCAATTCTTCACATCAGGTGGCCAAAGTATTGGAGTTTCAGCTTCAGCATCAGTCCTTCCAATGAATATTAAGGACTGATTTCCTTTAGGATGAATTGGTTGGCTCTCCTTGCAGTCCAAGGGACTCTCAAGAGTCTTCTCCAACACCGCAGTTCAAAAGCATCAATTCTCCAGCACTCAGCTTTTTGTATAGTCCAACTCTCACATTCATACATAACTACTGAAAAAACCATAGATTTCAGTAGATGGACCTTTGTTGGCAAAGTAATGTCTCTGCTCTTTAATATGCTGTCTAGGTTGGTCATAGCTTTTCATCCAAGGAGCAACTGTCTTTTAATTTTATGGCTGCACTCACCGTCTGCAGTGATTTTGGAGCCCCCAAAAGTAAAGTCTGTCACTCTTTTTATTGTTTCCCCATGTGTTTGCCATGAAGTGATGGGACCAGATGCCATCATCTTAGTTTTCTAAATGTTGAGATAAAGCCAACTTTTTCACTCTCCTCTTTCACTTTCATCAAGAGGCACTTTATTTAGTCTTCGCTTTCTTCCATAAGAGTGGTGTCACTGCATATCTGAGGTTATTGATATTTCTCCCAGCAATCTTAATTCCAGTTTGTGCTTCATCCAGCCCAGCATTTCTCATGATGTACTCTGCATATAAGTTAAATAAGCAGGGTGACAATATACAGCCTTGACCTAATCCTTTCCTGATTTGGAACCAGTCTGTTGTTCCATATCCAGTTCTAACTTTTCCTCTTGACCAGCATACAGATTTCTCAGGAGGCATGTAGAATGGTCTGGAATTCCCATCTCCTTAAGAATTTTTCACAGTTTGTTGTGAACCACACAGTGAAAAGCTTTGGCATAGTCAATAAAGCAGAAATTGATGTTCTAGAACTCTCTTGCTTTTTCAATGACCCAGTGGATGTTGGCAATTTGATCTCTGGTTCCTCTGCCTTTTGTAAATCAAGTATGGGCATCTGAAAGTTCATGGTTCATGTACTATTGAGCCTGGCTTGGAGAATTCTGAACATTACTTTACTAGCATGTGAGATGAGTGCAATTGGGTGGTAGTTTGAGCATTCTTTGGCACTGTCTTTTTTTTGGGGATTGGAATGAAAATTGACCTTTTCCAGTCCTGTGGCCACTGCTGAGTTTTCCAAATTTGCTGGCATATTGAGTGCAGCACTTTCATAGCATCATCTTTTAGGATTTGAAATAGCTCAACTGGAATTCCATCACCTCCACTAGCTTTGTTCGTAGTAATGCTTCCTAAGGCCCACTTGACTTCACATTCCAGGATGTCTGGCTCTAGGTGAGTGGTCATACCATCGTGATTATCTGGGTTGTGAAGATCTTTTTTGTATAATTCTGTGTATTCTTGCCACCTCTTCTTAATATCTTCTGCTTCTTTTAGGTCCATACCATTTCTATTCTTTATTGTGCCCATCTTTGCATGAAATGTTCCCTTAGTATCTCTAGTTTTCTTGAAGAGATCTCTAGTCTTTCCCATTCTATTGTTTTCCTCCGTTTCTTTGCATTGATCACTGAGGAAGGCTTTCTTATCTCTCCTTCCTATTCTTTTGAACTCTACATTCATATGGGTATATCTTTCATTTTGTCCTTTGCCTTTTGCCTCTCTTCTTTCACAGCTATTTGTAAGGCCTCCTCAGACAACCATTTTTCCTTTTTGCACTTCTTTTTCTTAGGGTAGGTTTGATTCCTACCTCCTGTACAATGTTGCGACTCCGTCCATAGTTCTTCAGGCACTCTATCAGATCTAATCCCTTGAATCTATTTCTCACTTCCACTGTATAATCATAAGGGATTTGATTTAGGTCATACCTGAATGGTCTAGTGGTTTTCCCCACTTTCTTCACTTTAAGTCTGAATTTGGCAATAAGGATTTCATGATCTGATCCACAGTCAACTCCTGGTCTTGTTTTTGCTGACTGTATAGACCTTCTCCCAGAGAAGGCAATGGCAACCCACTCCAGTACTATTGCCTGGAAAATCCCATGGATGGAGTATCCTTGTAGGCTGCAATCCATGGGGTCGTGAATTGTCGGACACGACTGAGCGACTTCACTTTCACTTTTCACTTTCCTGCATTGGAGAAGGAAATGGCAACCCACTCCAGTGTTCTTGCCTGGAGCATCCCAGGGACAGAGGAGCCTGGTAGGCTGCCGTCTATGGGGTCACACAGAGTCAGACACGACTGAAGCGACTTAGCAGCAGCAGCAGCATGCAGCTTCTCCATCTTTGCCTGCAAAGAATATAATCAGTCTGTTTTTGGTATCGACCATCTGATGATGTCTACGTGTAGAGTCGTCTCTTGTGTTGTTGGAAGAGGGTGTTTGCTATGACCAGTGTGTTCTCTTGGCAAAACTCTTTTAGCCTTTGCCCTGGTTCATTCTGTACTCCAAGGCCAAATTTACCTGTTCCTCCAGGTATTTCTTGACTTCCTACTTTTGCATTGCAGTCCTCTATAATAAAAAGGACATCTTTTGGGGGTGTTAGTTCTAGAAGGTCTTATAGGTCTTCATAGAACCATTCAGCTTCAGCTTCTTCAATATTATGCTCAGGGTATAGACTTGGAGTACTGTGATATTGAATGATTTTCCTTGGAAATGATCAGAGATCATTCTGCTCTTTTTGAGATGCATCCAAATATTGCGTTTGGGGCTCTTTTGTTGACTGTGATGGCTACTCCATTTCTTCTAAAGGATTCTTGCTGACAGTGACAGATATAGTGATCATCTGAGTTAAATTCATCCAGTTAATGTCCAGTCCATATTCTGCATTCCAAGGCCAAATTTGCCTGTTACTCCAGGTGTTTCTTGACTTCCTACTTTAGCATTCCAGTCCCCTATAATGAAAAGGACATCTTTTTTGGGTGTTAGTTCTAAAAGGTCTTGTAGGTCTTCATAAAACCATTCAACTTCAGCTTCTTCAGCATTACTGGTTGGGGCATAGACTTGGATAACTGTGATATTGAATGGTTTGCCTTGGAGACGAACAGAGATCATTCTGTCATTTTTGAGATTGCATCCAAGTACTGCAATGAAATGGGTTCAGGTGTATGTATAATATCATCACCAGCCCCAAATCACTCTGCTTTGACAACCACTTTCTCTGGTGTGGCAACAGCATCTTGCCCCTCCTATCACTCAGCTTTGGTTTTTGCTTTGCCAATAACACCAAACAGCCCTCAGAAGGATCTTGGGACCTAAGTTATTTTTGATTTCTTGACTATTTTTCACACCCTCTCTGGGTGAAAATTCTGGGAAAACTGGAAGCAAGAACTTCTAACAGTTTTGCCTTTCATGGCATTCGTGTTCAAATGTGAAGGGGCTGGCTGGCTGGCTGGCTAAACATAACACAAGGAAACATGAAGGCAGCAAGTATATTTTTAAATGCTCTAAGATATTACTCATCATGACCAGAAATGATTTCTCCTTCTTTTTCAATGGGTGAAGAAGTAAGCACTGCTTCTATAAATCTTTGCACCTCAGAAGGTGCCAACATTAATTTTGTATAAATTATCCATGTTAGAATGCCAAGGCATGATCACAAAGGAAAACTCAGAAGACAGTTATGCCAGTGCATTCTCGGATTCTGGTCACCATTTTTCACTCACTGATTATTGCTGCAAGTGTTGATTAATAGTGGTGCTCATGCTGCTAGAATGCATTTCCCTGGAGGTGAAAAAAACATTTGAGGAAAAAAAAAAGCACAGAAAGAAGGAAAGATAATAATCAACCCATCCTTCCGCTTCTCTGTAATAACCCTGTGGAGGGTGTGCAAATCATAGCTTCTGATGATCTCTGCTAGTGGCTTCTGAGCCGTTGCACTAAAAAGATCATCCATATGCATCAGATCGCCAATTTGTCAATCAGTTTATAAGGCAATTAAATGTTCCCCAATCTCCTCCTTCCCGCTTTGGGAAAGTATAAAATGATATAAGCAGCAGGACTCTGAGAGTGGTGTGAGGCCCCCTCATATCCTGTCCTTCTCCTGTGTCTTTGTGCCCTAGCTGAATGCTGGGATAAAGCTTCCATGACAATAATGTGTAAGGCTGAAATTTACCAAGGCTGATGAGCTTTGTACTTATTTTTCCCTCATCAGTAATGACGTACCTCTTATGCATGGAGGGAAACTAACGAATTGGATTTAGAGAGAGAGAACATTTATTAATAAATGCAACGTGACAGGAGGGAGGAAAAACACAAGAGGAGAATACAGCAGGGGAGGCTAACATGACCCAGCGATTCTACTTTCGACCCCGTTTAGACCTTAGCTGGAAGAGCAGTTGTTCTTGAAGGCTATCAGTTTCTTTTATTCAGCTCTGTAAGATTATTTCCTGCTTCGTGTTTCTCTCTCTGGGTGGTTTTTCTTATCATTAATCCTATGATGTGTTTTTGTTCTTCTAACTCTTAATTGTCTCTAATGAGGAGCAGACCAGGGATGGCTACATTTGCAGTTTCCCTCTTGATTTAAGTGGAAAGACTAATTAGTATAAATTACGGTAAAAGAACTTGAGTCTCATAAGTTAGAAGAGGAAAAGCAAGTGAATTTACAATAGTCTATCTTCTTTCACAGAGTATGCAATTTACTTCTTCCACATGGAGTCAGGTTTAAGTTCATTTTGGCTTTGTGCACAGGTCAAGGTAGACGTCAATATTGAGCTCTCATCTTTGGAATCGTAACCTCTTTCCTGTGACATCCTATCATTCATTCACCTCCATCCTGGCACTTTCCTAGTGATCCTGTATGATTTAATTACTTTATACCTCTCAGCCAGGTGATCTGTTCTTCTAAATTATAACCTTTCCTTCTTCCCCACTTCATCTGTTTGAATTGTTCAGTATGAGTCTCTATGTGGCCAATCCAGGAAGAGACTTTCCCTTTGCTTCATCTCTCAGTGGAAGTATGTGAAACGTTTTGAAGGAGTTTATGAAAGAAAGAGATTCAACTTAGCTCTCATCCTTCTAGCCACCCACAGGGTGGGAGTTTTTGTTCTACTCAGAAACTCTAGCTCTGATTCTGGCTGCCTCATATTTTGGGAAATTGCAATGATCCTTATGGAGTTAATATTTCCTTATATAAAGAGGGAAGACAAATTCAGAGAGAGACATAAAAAAATAAAACCAAAACCTTAATCCAGTGGAAGAGTTTTAGACTTTGGGACAGATGACCTGGGTTCACCCTTAATGATGTGATCATAAGCAATCTATGTAACTTCTTTTAGCCTCAGTTTTCTCTCCTGTAGAAATGGGTTCCTGTCTTCAATAGATTATTCAGAGGTAAGAGTGTGTGATTATGTATTTCAAAATATATGGCAGTATATAAACTATAGCATCACGGACTCAATGGACATGAACTTGAGCAAACTCCAGGCGCTAGTGGAGGACAGGGAAGTCTGGTGTGCTACAGTTCATGGGGTCGCAAAGAGTTGGACATGACTTAGCAGCTGAACAACAACATATAAACTACCATGTATATGTTATTATGAAGATAACCCTTTGAATGCATAGAAAAGACAAGAGAATGTGTTGCTGTTGCCTAGGTGACTGTAAGGTCACTAAATTCTTACTCTATTTGGTCACAGCTGATATTTACATAGAGAAAGAGCAAGGTGGTGGTGGTGGTGGGGACTTCCCTGGTGGTCCAGTGGTTAAGAATCTGTCTTCCAGTGCAGGGGATGCAGGCTCGAGCCCTCATCAGGGAACTAAGATCCCACATGTCACAGAGCAACTAAGCCTACCTGCCCCAACTCCTGAGCCTATGCCACAGCGGAGAGAGATCCCACATGACGCAAGGAAAGATCCACATGCCGCGACTAAGACCCGAAGCAGCCAAACAAACAAAAATTAAAAGGAAAAAAAAAGAGTAAGACAGGGGCCAGTACTGCAGAGCAAGTAGAGCGAGTGAACAGGAAAGGTGACCATGGATGATCCTCATAGGCAAGTACACTGTTCCCCGCTCCCATCTTGAAACAGCATGTCCATTTGTAGTTCCACTGGGTGGGAGGGTGCTCTCTGAGGATGGCATATCTCTGATGGTTATATCAATAGACAGATTCTCAACTATTAGCCACTGTAATCATCAGAGCACATTGTGTTCTGGAGGCAAGCAGACAAAGTCAGAAAAAAGGGGGGAAAAATAAGGAGAAAGTAATGAATCGATAAATGTCGAAATCATTTTACAGCAAGCACGAAATCTTTGACTACAGCAAAGTGGCATTACATGGAAGTGAAATCAATGCCCTTTTGAAGCTGGTACTAACTCCTCATTTAGAAGTCCTCAAGTCCTGTTAACCCTGTTGTGTATGGACGTGGGTAGCAAAAGGCAGGTCTCAAGAATATTAGAATACCTTTTCTCCCCAATTCCACTAGCAACTTAACGTGGCAGAGAGAACCTGGTGGAATGTTTAATAAGTGGCAGCTGTAAGTGAGATGTGTGCAACATTTCCATTCCAGAGGCTCTTGCATAGTGTTCTTTTCCATCTTGGGGTGGAAATGTGTGGACCCTATGGACAGCATTTCTTACTCTTCACAGCGCTGTTGGGTGGCACCTTTCTTTGCCTGCTTATACTGAGCTGGCAGTTGGTATGGCTTCTCTGTGATCTGGTATTATCTTTCATTTGTGCGACCAGATGGATACCAGATGGGTAATTGTAGCCAGGGCCTCTGCCCCAGGTCCACACCAGAGCCCATGGGCATGGACTTGTCAGTGAGCCAGCTCAACAATGGCTCTTCAAAGAAATACTTCTTAAAACTGTATGCATCTGTTCCCTAATCACCCTCAAAAAAAAAAAAAAAAAAATCTCCTATAGACAAGCCTTTAAGTAGATGTTACATCTGTAAGAAGAAGGGAATATAAGCATACGGTGTCTTGTGCGTGTCAGACTCACTTCTAGCTAATGGCACTTCCCAAAAGCCACCAACTCCAACAGCCATGTCAGTAGACAAAGTGAAGTATAATCAATATGTTCCTTTTCTGTGATATCCTCGCAGTATAGAATTTTAATTCCAGAAGGCAGCTTTTGCGTAACATTTTTGGAGGTAAAAAATGAGGAAAAGGAATAAAAGAAGAGATCTAAGAGCTTGAAAAGGCCTCAGTGATTCCTAGGGAAGAACACAAGAGCACAGGTAAAAAGACATGAGTGAAAAGGGAAGGACCTAACCTAAATCCTCATTCCTAATCTGGTCCTCTTAAACTGATGTCACCTATGACAAATTACATTTTAGAAAATATCTTGACAGATCATCTGGTTGTTTCAAGTGTGTATTTCAGCACTTCATTATGAAAGTTTATTTTCTAAATTAACTGCAAATAAAGTGAAATCTAACCATTCACTCACACAAGGCTGTCAGTTATTTTTTTCCAGCAGACATCAAAGCATATCCCCAATCCACGCCTGGCTCTCTTCATGGAGAAGTTATCATAAACAGGTTATGTGTTCCCTTAGGTTACTATGGAAACACTTTTTCTTTTCAGGTCATCCACTTACAAAGGTAACATTTGCATTAAAATGTGTTGGAAGTTAATTTTTTTCATACTCAAGTGAGGTCATGCCACCTTATCCATATCTATTATTTCAAAATCCATGAACATACACTGATTTCATCTATAAAAAGACTTGAATGAGGTGCTCATCCTATGGGTGTAATTGCCTGCATGTCAGGTAGCTGCTTGGAACATTGTAAAGAGCACTCACCAAGTTAACTTTCGTGGCAAAAGATGTTAGCAATGACCCACGAGCTGGAATTCCTCATCATGCTAATTTGTTGAATATTTAGGTTTGTGTTGTCTCTGACATGGAGAGAAGAAGCTGGGGGTGAGAGCACAGGACAGGTGTCAGAAGGTCTGCACCTTGTGTTTAGAGATGACTTGATGACCCTGCCTGTTTACCCAGTTGGGTCATTGAGAATTCAGCCTGGCAAGCATTTGTCTAGGGGCAGCAGGGCCCTCCGTGTGAGGCTGGGCAAGATGTGGGGTTCAAAAACCCACAAGTTCTTAACTAAGCTGTGTGATGGCACCAGGTAGGAAATAGTTACGCTTTGCTTCCTGATACAGAATGCACCGCCAGGGAAAAGGTGACGCAGCTGGGGCAATGGAGGAAAGCCTCCCAAGAGTTATGGTGATGGTGCAGATATTTAAAATGGGAGCATAACCTCCTCCAGGACGGCTAATGGGAGCAGTATGGAACCTGTCTTCCGGATCACTCGGGTAGACCACGGGCTGGTGACTGTAGTCACTGGCTATTTTAGTTTGACTGAAAATTTCTTTTTTTTTTCTTCATGTTCTATTGTAGCTTTCTTTCTTTTTTTTAATTTTATTTTTATTTTACTTTACAATACCGTATTGGTTTTGCCATACATTGACATGAATCCACCACGGGTGTATATGAGCTCCCAATCCTGAATCCCCCTCCTACCTCCCACCCCATATCCTCTCTCTGGATCATCCCCGTGCACCAGCCCCAAGCATCCTGTATCCTGTATGGAACATAGGCTGGTGCTTTGTTTCTTACATGATAGTATACATGTTTCAATGCCATTCTCCCAAATCATCCCACCCTCTCCCTCTCCCACAGAGTCCGTTCTATACATCTGTGTCTCTTTTGCTGTTCTAATGAGATGGATGAAACTGGAACCTATTATACAGAGTGAAGTAAGCCAGAAAGAAAAACACCAATACAGTATACTGAAAATTTCTTGTGAACCATGAGACACTCCTACGCATAAGCTGCCAACCCATCTCTGACTACATCACACAGCTGTCAGTTACTTGGAAAGGGTAGTGAGACGAGGCCTATGCCTCATCTTGTAATAGAGGGAACTGGACTTCATATCTGGGGAAACTTCTGTGTTACTCTTAGCATGACGATGAAAGCGTCCTGATCCTCCTCCTTTCTTGAGAGAAACCTAGAAGCAGTGGTGCAGAGTTCAACGGCATTTCGTCAGGTTTGTTGACTCCCACAGTGGCAGTGGGGTGCCAACAGTGGGAGGAGGGGCGTGGAGGAGGTCGAGACAGACTGCGATGAAGGGTGTGTCCAGCGCCTGCCCTTACGCAGAAACAGAAACAAGGAGGGTTTAATGACGGGACTCTGGAAGGCTTTCTACGGCAGAAGGAACAGCCCCTTCTTTAACTGCCCTCATCAGTTAACCCTAGAGAGAAGACTACGTGGTATGCGCTCTCAGTCGTGTCTGACTCTTTGTGATCCCATGATCTCAAAGTCTGCCAGGCCCCTCTGTCCCCGGGACTTGCCAGGCAAGAATACTGGAGTGGGTTGCCATTTCCTTCTCTAGAGGATCTTCCCAACCCAGGGATCGAGCCAGTGTGTCTTGCGCCTCCTGCTTTAGCAGGCTGATTTTTTACTGCTGGACCACCTGGGAAGCCCCACTCGGTGTGCGGTGTGCGTAGACAACTGAAACTGAAACGTTAATGACTTGCTTACCAGCGCCCCCAAACCGCCGCCCACATATGTAAAAGAAGTGAGAGCTTGGCTCTTCTGTCCTTTATTGATTTTGGCCTTACACCACAGAATCGAAAACCTTACTGCAGTCAAAAATGTCTTTTCTATTTTTTTTTTCTCCTTGTCTGAGGCTACACACTCTTCTAGAGAAGGACATTTAGGTTGTTCTGACAAGATTTTGCTAACCAACAGTCCTTGTCTCCCGGCAGTGTGTATATGTGTGTGTGAGTGTGTGGGTATGAGTGTGTGTGTTTACATTTCCAAATAGATTAATTATCTGCTCCATTATCTTTCTGGAAGCTGTACTTCATCGTATCAAGCATATTTATCAAAAGAATTGAATGCCGTCCTGGGAACTGATTTGTTCAAGATAACTTTCATTGTAGTTACACTTGCCTGTCTAGTGATGGTCCTACACTTGTGCTATTTTATTTAGAGCTGCAAATCTTTCGTTTGACTTCTTCACTATCTTGAAAGCTAATGGAGTCTCAATCACCGCTTGTGTCCCTGAGATTTACTTGGAAAGGGGGTGTGGACGTATGAATAGAAAAATCATTTCAAATTATTTTAAAATCACTTCTCATTATTGATGATATCCCTTACTCCGTGCTACCCCCAGATGATATTTCTAAAGGACAGGAAATCAAACCAGTGAGGTTGTGCTTTGGGTTTGCAGAACTCAAGAATGTTAAACTAGATAAAAAATGTAATAATCATTAAAGACAAAGTACCAAGCCAAAATTCAGTGGAACTTTTTTAAATTTAAAATTTTCCATGTCAATTAATTGAGCATTTTCCATTATTTTCCTCCCTAGAACTAAAAAAGATAACAATGTGGAATGTGGCATCTATCATATTGTTTCCAAGTTAAGAATGGAAATATGGTTAGGCAGTAAGTGCCACAGACAGATGAGCAGTTTGACATCAAAGTTGAGCTTGCTATCAAGATGGGGAAACACACGTATGGAATCGCAGCCTGAGAGGTCCTGCAGGCTTTCTGACTGGCATATTTTGGATGCACACTTTACCAACATTTCAGGAAAAGAAGCCATAAACATCAATCACTTTTCGTAGCACTCTATCTTACAATGTTGGAATGAGGTTTGTATCCACCAACCCTTCTAATTTTGAAGTCAAGATGCTGGCGCCATCAAATACATGGACATCAGTTGAATGGGCCAGACCAGTGACAGCTGCGTTAGGGTGGGTAGAAGCACGTAACCACAACCCTACAACCAACACTCAGGTGTAGCAATGAGTACACATGGGGACAGACATAAGAAGATGACTCTGAGTGAAAAAGAGAGATTAGACTAACCTATAAGAAGATGACTCTGAGTGAAAAAGAGAGATTAGACTAACCTATGTTCAAGACTGTCTGACAGGTCGGCAAGTTGGTGTCAAGTTCAAATGGGTAACCAATGCAGGTCAGGGAATTCTGATAGGCACCATAACTCTAGGATTCTAGGGATACCAGAGACGTTACAATCAATGGAAATCTGATATTCATGGGGTGGTGGAGTCCCAGATCCCGAAAGAAAGGAGGTCATAATTTGAAAAATAATTCTACAGACTTTCCTCTACTTTCTTGAGAGTGGTCACAAATCAAGGACCTGTAGAAAAACAAATAGCCACACCTGCACGGGTAAATGGGCTGGGAGTTGGCCAAGCATTTTTTGAAGCTGGATGAAATTATCACCGAAATGAAGGGTGAATGTTAGTTCAATGTGAAAAGGGACATGTCTTCAATAGTGCTGAGTCTCACGTCCACTATTTTAAACCCATAATGAGGATCTTCTGTTCCATAAATGCAGCTCTTTATTAGGATAACACTCAATCTAGGAACTACTGAAGTCATGCAACCAGTATCTTTATTGTAAATAAAGCACTGTAAATAAAGACCAGTAACTTTAGATCTGTGGAGGAAACTTTTCATTTTAAAGAATTATAACAATGCAGTTTAATATAGAAAATGAAACTTTTATATATTCTCTGGTAACTACATATACATAATACCTAGCATTACACTCTAATTATTTTTCACATCTTCAATGTAAATAAAAAATCCACAATAACTCAACCCTCTAAGTTTCTATGGCTTTTTCAGCTTAGCCTCACTGGAGTTATATGGATGTGCAACTAGAATTTCAGCTTTGTTACTACATTTTGCAGAGGTTTTTTCTTCCAAACAGTAAAGTGAAAGTGAAGTCACTCAGTCGTGTCCAACTCTTTGCAACCCCATGGACTGTAGCCTATCAGACTCCTCCATCCATGGGATTTTCCAGGCAAGAGTGCTGGAGTGGATTGCCATTTCCTTCTCCAGGGGATCTTCCGGACCCAGGAATCAAACCCCAGTCTCCCACATTGCAGGCAGACGCTTTACCGTCTGAGCCACTAGGGAAGCTTCCAAATAGTAAGTAAACCAATTTAGAAGTTTTATACCATGTCACACTTGTGCACAACCATTTAAAGAAAAATTAGGAGTCAACAATATCAGGGGAAAAAAGCCATATTTTCCACTTGTACCACTAGATGCACATTGTTTTTCTGTGTGTGAATAAGAAAAAGCTATGCTAGGAAAATGGCCTTTGCACTGCAGTAAAACTGTCCTGGGTCTTTTTCTGCTGCTGCTAAGTCGCTTCAGTTGTGTCCGACTCTGTGCGACCCCATAAATGGCAGCCCACCAGGCTCCGCCATCCCTGGGATTCTCCAGGCAAGAACACTGGAGTGCGTTGCCATTTCCTTCTCCAATGCATGAAAGTGAAAAGTGAAAGTTAAGTCACTCAGTCCTGTCCGACTCTTCATGACCCAATGGATTGCAGCCTACTAGGTTCCTCCTTTGACTGTGTGGATCACAATAAACTGTGGAAAATTCTGAAAGAGATGGGAATACCAGACCACCTAACCTGCCTCTTGAGAAATCTGTATGCAAGCCAGGAAGCAACAGTTAGAACTGGACATGGAACAACAGACTGGTTCCAAATAGGAAAAGGAGTACGTCAAGGCTGTATATTGTCACCCTGCTTATTTAACTTCTATGCAGAGTACATCATGAGAAACGCTGGACTGGAAGAAACACAAGCTGGAATCAAGATTGCCGGGAGAAATATCAATAACCTCAGATATGCAGATGACACCACCCTTATGGCAGAAAGTGAAGAGGAGCTAAAAGGCCTCTTGATGAAAGTGAAAGAGGAGAGTGAAAAAGTTGGCTTAAAGCTCAACATTCAGAAAACGAAGATCATGGCATCTGGTCCCATCACTTCATGGGAAATAGATGGGGAAACAGTGGAAACAGTGCCAGACTTTATTTTTTTGGGCTCCAAAATCACTGCAGATGGTGACTGCAGCCATGAAATTAGAAGACGCTTACTCCTTGGAAGAAAAGTTATGTCCAACTTAGATAGCATTTTCAAAAGCAGAGATATTACTTTGCCGACTAAGGTCCGTCTAGTCAAGGCTATGGTTTTTCCTGTGGTCATGTATGGATGTGAGAGTTGGACTGTGAAGAAGGCTGAGTGCCGAAGAATTGATGGTTTTGAACTGTGGTGTTGGAGAAGACTCTTGAGAGTCCCTTGGACTGCAAGGAGATGCAACCAGTCCATTCTGAAGGAGATCAGCCCTGGGATTTTTGGAAGGGATGATGCTAAAGCTGAAACTCCAGTACTTTGGCCACCTCAGGCGAAGAGTTGACTCATTGGAAAAGACTCTGATGCTGGGAGGAATTGGGGGCAGGAGGAGAAGGGGATGACAGAGGATGAGATGGCTGGATGGCATCACTGACTCGATGGATGTGAGCCTGAGTGAACTCCGGGAGATGGTGATGAACAGGGAGGCCTGGCGTGCTGGGATTCATGGGGTCTCAAAGAGTCAACATGACTGAGCGACTGAACTGAACTGAAGGCTCCTCCGTCCATGGGGTTTTCCAGGCAAGAGTACTGGAGTGGTGTGCCAATGCCTTCTCCGAGTCATCTTTTAGAAATTCCTTCTGGAGAAATTCAAGCATTACAATTGGTATTGAATTTGGGATTCAACGGCAATGAGACAGAATTTACTACTGGTATCTCAGATTCCCGCTGGAATGACCAGAGGCATATAAAGTAGGTTAAACTTGCCCCAGGGCTCAGCACTGAGGTGGATCGGCTAGGAACAGTGCCGAGCTGAAAGGAGCGCACGGAGACAGCACGCAGCCAGCTTTCCTGGGTAGGGACAGAGGAGGAGGCTGAAACTGTTCCATTTGCAGGATGAGACTAGAGGAGAGGTTCTGGGGCTGATGGGGAGACCAACATGGATTTTCTGTTCGTTTGCTTTATATCCTTTCTTAAGGAAAGGAAATAGTAGGTTAATTAAGTTAAAAAAAAAAAAAAAAAGATGTACTAGAGCAAACAAAATGTATTAGAAAACAAACATTTCTTCTCAAATAGCACATCCGGAGAGCCCAGGGTTCTTGAAGTAGAAACAGCAGGAGGAAAAAAAAGTCCAAGAGATAAAAGATACTCTCCTGACTAGACGGGCAATGGTATGAGGATGAAGTTGGACACAGCCTCAGGTAATACAGGATGACAGGGCTGGGTGAGCAGACCAAGGGCACAGAAAGCTGATCCCCTGCCCAAGGCTTTCAGCAAAACCATCTGAGAAACTAAGCAGAAGCCAGGTTCTCCTCTAGGTATTGGTCAGGATTTTGGTTCTCTTCCTGTCACCTCAAGTTGTCTCATCTCTCAATAGGAGGTATGAATTTACATTAGTTAGCTCCCCGTCACCAAGCAAGGGAACCTCACTCATCTCCTTTAAGGTACAACATCCACTCTTTCTACTAAGAAAACAGAAATAAATCAACATGAAGCTGTTAACAGAAAGGACTCAATTAAAAACCAGGCAAAATGAATGAAAAGAGGCCAATATCCAGAGAAATTCAGATGAAAATTTTGAATATCATGAATAAAGAAAAATCCCATAAGATCCCGATAGGAAAAACAGGTTACTTGCAAAGAAGAAAAATCAGGTCAGCCTCAGATCTCTTTTTCACCAATATTAAAAATCAAAAGACAATGGAATTTTAAGGAAAAAAAAAAAAACCCTTGGGAAGCAGATATGTTATTGATTTAACAAACATTTACTATACACTTCAAAGCAGCAGGCATTAGGTGTTGAGATTTATATATAAAGGACATTATCAGATTTCCAGGATTCAACAATATACTATGCATGCCTCCTGAAGTAAAATTAAAATTACTCAAAAAGGTAAGCAGGTGAGTCAAGATAAAGAACTCAGTTATGGAATCGTTAAAGCAAAGGACTGCCATTAATTAGGCTTGGAATGTAGTTTCTGGATGATAGGAAACATACCCCATACAAAATATTAAAAACAAGATACACCTTTTTCTTTAGAATATGAGTAGATCTAAAATACAGCAGGTTAAAAAGCGTGAGGGAAATTTGTGATAACACATAGTCATTTTACCTTGTTCCTTTGACCTGGAAGAAACTCAATAGAAGTGATTTCATCTTTGATGTTGACAGAGAAACTAGGTTAAAAATGTCTTTATGAAGTCAGTATGATTAAAATTATTAAATAAAATAATCAAAGAAAATACAACTAAAAAAAGAACCAGAAAAAGGTATATAAAACACAAAGTTTAAAAATAACAGAATAAGAATGCCAGTTATAACACATAAATAAGCTAAACATTTCTTAGGAAGAGAAAGCCTCAGAATGAAACACCACAAGTCAACATTTTACAAGAGACAGACTAAAAAAAAAAAAAAGACTGAAAGTTGCAGTAATAGATAGTAAGCAGGGACTTTCACCCAATGGTTATCTTTGACAGATCAAGAAGATGTTAAATAAATATACGTGATGTCAGAAACAATGTACTTCATAAGATTATTTTACCACATTTTTCCAAGCATAGTATGGGATTTACATTTAATGTGGTAGTGTTCTCTTTTTCTATTTTCTTATATTAAATTTATGTAAGAATTTATTTCTGTCAGGGACTTTCACCCAATGGTTATCTTTGACAGATCAAGAAGATGTTAAATAAATATACGTGATGTCAGAAACAATGTACTTCATAAGATTATTTTACCACATTTTTCCAAGCATAGTATGGGATTTACATTTAATGTGGTAGTGTTCTCTTTTTCTATTTTCTTATATTAAATTTATGTAAGAATTTATTTCTGTCATAAAATTTTTTTTGTGTATAACAATTATGCTGCCTTACATTTAAGGAAATACAGTGATACATATATATTAAAATGCAAGTACCCCAAGTCAGGGACTTGGTCCACTTTGCTTTCTGCTGTATCTCCAGCACCTTAACAGTGTTTCAAATATATTTAAAAAGTGAAGTTGCTCAGTCATGTCCGACTCTTTGCGACCCCATGGACTGTAGCCTACTAGGCTCCTCTGTCCACGGGATTTTCCAGGCAAGAATACTAGAGTGGGTTGCCATTTCCTTCTCCAGGAGATCTTCCTGACTCAGGGATTGAACCCAGGTCTCCTGCATTATAGGCAGACGCTTTACCATCTGAGCCCTCAGGGAAGTCTTGGAATATATTAGGCATTCAATAAATATTTATTAAATAATTAATACTTATAGAAAAATGGTTTTAATTTAATTAAATCTTTAAATAACAAAAGTAACATATATTACTGTCTCTTATACACATCTAGATGTGTATAAGAGACAGATTTTATTTTNTCAGGTGGTAAAGAATCCACCTGCAGTGCGGGAGACCTGTTCAATCCCCGGCTTGGGAAGATCCCCTGGAGGAGGACATGGCAACCCACTCCAGTATTCTTTCCTGAAGAATCCCCATGGACAGAGGAGTGTGGGGGGGCTACAGTCCACAGGGTTGCAAAGAGACGGACTCGACTGAGCAACTAAGCAGACATTCCAAAGGACATTTGGAGGAGCTTACTTGGAGGCACAGTGCCCTAAATGCAGACAAAAGGAAAGGTTAAACACACACTGAGAAGTTTTATAGGATAAAAGCATCTAGCCTCTTCATTCTTGGCTAATCTCTCTTTACCATGCATTCACCTGTAAATCTTTCCCTGTACAATTACTCCTAAACATCCCATAATGTCTGAAATCATGCTTCCTATCTGCCTTTCCCATCAGACACAACTCTAAATTCCTCAGAGTCAAGTCAACTTTGGCACAGTTACCACCAAATAAAAGTTTTGTGGTTTTTCAGCTACTCAGTCGTGTCCAACTCTTTGCGACCCTATGGACTGCAGCATGCCAGGCTTCCCTGTCCCTTAGCACCTATACAGTCCTGTGGCCACTGCTGAGTTTTCTGAGTGGCGCTTGCTCAAACTCATGTCTATTGAGTCGGTGATGCCATCCAACCATAGATGTGTATAAGAGACAGGCCTTATATTAAATAAAAATTATATTGATTTATGATACCAAAATAATAACATAAGGATGCATAGATTTATTTAGAAAGTTAATTTGTACATTATTACCTATATAAGAAATGATAAAAATAATTTAAACATCCAACAACAATAGTGATTACTCAGTTATTGAATATCCTTTCTAGCAAATTGCAGGCAGATTCTTTACCATCTGAGCCACCAGGAAAGTCCCTTCTAGAAGGAGGAGAAGGGGACGACTGAGGATGAGATGGCTGGATGGCATCACAGACTCGATGGATGTGAGTCTGAGTGAACTCCGAGAAATGGTAATGAACAGGGAGGCCTGGCGTGCTGCGATTCATGGGGTTGCAAAGAGTCGGACACAACTGAGCGACTGAACTGAACTGAAGCATTAAGTTCATATTTTTGAAGAGTATTTAATGGCATGAGAAATGCTTACCATCTAATAAAAAGTGAAAAAAGTAGCTTAAGTAACAGTACATTCAGTAGGATTCCAATATAATTACTATATGTGAGATGCATGGGTATGTGTATTTGTGTGTGTGTGTGTATGTGCTTATACAAAAGAAAGTACTCCAAAACATAGTGTTCACTTATTGTGTGGTCAACTAAAGGTGACTGAAATTTCTGTTGTAACCCTTTTTAACAATTATCTACTTTTTTTTTATAGTGAGCATGTATTATATTTATAATACAATTTTTTTTGATGTAAAAGAAAAAGAAGTAATTTTTGGAAAACAAAAAAAAGCTAGAGTATAGTATGGCGACTACGTCTGATGCAGTAGACAGGAACCTGAGAAAACTCTGGGAGATGGTGAGGGACAGGGAAGTGGCATGCTGTACTTCACGGGGTCATGAAGAGTTAGACATGACTTGGCAACTGGACAACAACAACAATGGCAACTATATCCACCTGATTTGGTTGTGTAATTTAAACTCTTAAAGCGTCCATTTAAGAGCTACATAAACCATCAGCTGCTAAAATAAAATTAATTAATATGCAAACTGTGTATATATCATTATCTATATATAGCAGAATACTATGGATATAATGAGGAAGAGAAAACTGTGCCTTAAATTATGTGATAGGATGTATTCAACAATATTTACTCAAAAAAATTCTTGAGCCCCTAGTCTGAAACAAATACTATATGAGTTATTATAAATGAAATGGCAAACCAACCAGATTATGGAACTTAAAGTCTAGACTAGAGTTTTTCAGCCTTTAAAAAATCATGGCCCATAGGAAGAAATCTACTTTACATCATGACCCAGCACATACACAGTGTGTATGTGTGCACACTGGCTGTGAAACAAAATTTCCATCCACCAATACTCATATTTACGGTAGTAAACATGCCATCCCTCTGATCTATTCTATTCTACTCCAACTCTTTGAAAATGTCAATTGTGACTGACTAACTGGTTTTAGGAACATCTAATAAGTTGTGACACACAGAAAATCTACCCTCTAGGGAAGATCTCAGTCAGTAACTGGGACAAACGTGATGCGCAAACACTCAAATCCTTAAAAGGAGAGGTTGGGTCCATGGAAATGCATGATTGTGAAATATCACACAAGCCACTTTAGATCTGCTTAGACATTACAAGGGTTTCCCTGTTGGCTCAGGTGGTAAAGAATCCACCTGCAGTGCGGGAGACCTGTTCAATCCCCGGCTTGGGAAGATCCCCTGGAGGAGGACATGGCAACCCACTCCAGTATTCTTTCCTGAAGAATCCCCATGGACAGAGGAGTGTGGGGGGGCTACAGTCCACAGGGTTGCAAAGAGACGGACTCGACTGAGCAACTAAGCAGACATTCCAAAGGACATTTGGAGGAGCTTACTTGGAGGCACAGTGCCCTAAATGCAGACAAAAGGAAAGGTTAAACACACACTGAGAAGTTTTATAGGATAAAAGCATCTAGCCTCTTCATTCTTGGCTAATCTCTCTTTACCATGCATTCACCTGTAAATCTTTCCCTGTACAATTACTCCTAAACATCCCATAATGTCTGAAATCATGCTTCCTATCTGCCTTTCCCATCAGACACAACTCTAAATTCCTCAGAGTCAAGTCAACTTTGGCACAGTTACCACCAAATAAAAGTTTTGTGGTTTTTCAGCTACTCAGTCGTGTCCAACTCTTTGCGACCCTATGGACTGCAGCATGCCAGGCTTCCCTGTCCCTTAGCACCTATACAGTCCTGTGGCCACTGCTGAGTTTTCTGAGTGGCGCTTGCTCAAACTCATGTCTATTGAGTCGGTGATGCCATCCAACCATCTCATCCTCTGTTGTTCTCTTCTACTCCTGTCTTCAGTCTTTCCCAGAATCAGGGCCTTTTCTAATGAGCTGGCTCTTTGCATCATGTGGCCAAAGTATGAGAACTTCAGCTTCAGCATTAGTCCTTCCAATGAATACTCAGGACCGATTTCCTTTAGGATTGACTGGTTTGATCTTGCAGTCCAAGGGACTCTCAAGCGTCTTCTCCAACACCATAGTTCAAAAGCATCAATTCTTTGGCACTCAGCCTTCTTTATGGTCCAACTCTCACATCCATACATAACTATTGGAAAAACCATAGCTTTGATTATATAGACCTTTGTGGGCAAAGTAATGTGTCTGCTTTTTAATATGCTGTCTAGGTTGGTCATAGCTTTTCTTCCAAGGAGCAAGTATCTTTTAATTTCATGGCTGCAGTCACCATCTGTAGTGATTTTGGAGCCCCAGAAAATAAAGTCTGTCACTGTTTCCATTGTTTACCCATCTATTTGCCATAAAGTGATGGGACTGCCATGATCTTAGGTTTTGAATGTTGAGTTTTAAGCCAGTTTTTTTCACTCTTCTCTTTCACCTTCATCAATAGGTTCTTTATTTCCTCTTTGTTTTCTGCCATAAGGGTGGTGTCATCTGCATATCTGCTGTTGCTGCTAAGTTGCTTCAGTCATGTCCGACTCTGTGCGACCCCAGAGATGGCAGCCTACCAGGTTCCTCCGTCCCTGGGATTCTCCAGGCAAGAGTACTGGAGCCGGTTGCCATTTCCTTCTCCAATGCATGAAAATGAAAAGTGAAAGTGAAGTAGTTCAGTCGTGTCCAACTCCTAGCGACCCCATGGACTGCAGCCCACCAGGCTCCTCCATCCATGGGATTTTCCAGGCAAGAGTACTGGAGTGGGTTGCCATTGCCTTCTCCATATCTGGGGTTATTGCTATTTCTCCTGGCAATCTTGATTCCAGCTTGTGCTTCATCAAGTCTGGCATTCTGCATGATGTACTCTGCATATAGTTTAAGTAAGCAGGGTGACAATATACAGCCTTGATGTACTCCTTTCCTAATTTTGAATCAGTCCATTGTTCCATGTCCAGTTCTAATTGTTGCTTCTTGACCTGCATACAGTTTTCTCAGGAGGCAGGTCAAGTGGTCTGGTATTTCCATCTCTTTAAGAATTTTCCACAGTTTGTTATGATCCACCCAGTCAAAGGCTTTAGTGTAGTCAGTGAAGCAGAAGTAGATGTTTTTCTGTAATTCTCTTGCTTTTCTATGATCCAATGGATGTTGGCAGTTTGATCTCTAGTTCCTTTGTCTTTTCTAAATCCAGTTTGAATATCTGGAAGTTCTCAGTTCATGTACTATTGAAAACTGACTTTTTCCAGTCCTGTGGTCACTGCTGAGTTTTCTGAATATGCTGGCATATTGAGGGTAGCACTTTAACAGCATCATCTTTCAGGATTTGAAATAAAGTTCTAAGGAACTAATTAATAAATGAATGTATGACTAAACTACCATGCACTGTGAAATTTTATTCTTCAGTCCCGGGACCAAAGTGACACAGCATGAGTGAAAGTGGATAATCGATGAGGGACATTAACAGGGTTTCTTCTTATTTTGTAGAGAAAACCTCCAAGCAAAGGAAAGTCTTTAAGAGCTTCTAATTGCAAAAGGATTAAAAATTCTGATAAATTAAACTTAAAAATAAATTACGTGGAAATATGGAATGCTGGAAACCCAATGTCAGTTCCTTCCTACTTGCTTGCCATCTGTTTAATTCTTTCATCATCATGTATTCAAGACATCTTAAACCTTACATCTATGCAACCATATGTAGAAAGGAGAAAGTACCCACTTCTGAAATTGGGAAATTTAAAAATAGTACTAGAACCCCAGGTAAACCACAAAGCTCTAAATCTCATAGTTTTTCTCAATGACCAATTTAAGTACTGTTAAAAGATTTCTTCCTGCCATCATTCACATTCATTGTGGGGCCATGATTTCCTTCTCTGGAATGTAAATTTCTGATTCCTTTACAACCACAGATGCATAGAGCACGTTGCTGCTGAAGTGCTGTCTGACAATTTAAACCTGGGAAATCACTGTAAAGGGAATTGTATGGAAAACAGGAAACCTGGTCCATGCCAAATAGATGAGGAAAAGAAAAGTAATTGATATGTATAAAAATTACAATGAAAATCGAGTTGCTATTCAGAAACAATTTGGGACTATGATAATTGGTGAAGATAGGAAAACAAAACTGAAAAATAGAAGTATCTCCACCTGGCTTGGGAGTCTCCATTTTCACAGGGTGAGCAAGAAGGTTCATTAGGTGAAAGACATCAGACAATGCCAGGGAACCTCTTTCTCATACAATATTTCTTACTGCTTCCCTAAAGGAGAAACTTCAAAACAATAATAGCTTCTCTCTCTTTCTCGCTCTCTCTCTCTCACACCCCGCCCCCGCCACTGAGGTGTTCCGTCTTTGTTGGTAAGTGTTGATGCAAGTGTTAGGCTTGATGCATACTCATGTATAAACTGGTAAATATTCAGTGGATAAATAAATCAACAAAGGAATGAATGATTGTGGAAAAACTATTCTTCATTGCTGCTTTGGCTTTGCTGTCTAGGGAACAGGCTGAGAGGTAACATAAAATGATCTAAATTATCAGAAGAAAGCTTCATGGAGATAAAAACCGAAGAACTCCATTGCTTCACGAAAGTCGTATCAAAACAGAAAAGGAATAATTTACCAATCATTTATAATACTAACATTATACCCTCTCTTCTTAGTTCATTTACTTGAACAAATGGAAAGTTTTCCTGTCAGCCTAGCTGAAGTCAGTGGTGTCAACTTTTGCACTTTCTCATAAACACTCTGAGAATTAGCACCATGATTTCAAGGCTTGGTATGAGACAGAGAAATTAATGAGAATCATAGGAGGATTGTAAAGTCACAGACTCTAGTCTGTGTCATTACCATGTATTCAAAAGGGGTCATTCTTCCTGTGGAGAATGGCAGCTCCAATACCGCTGCTGTGATTGTGATCATTTTAGGATTTTCTTTGATTCAAGTGTTCTTCTTGTTTATTTCGGAGCAGAGCTTTCTCGACTTTTCTTTTTCCCATCATAACACCAGACTAGTCACTACTTAACAAGAACCAAATGATGTTAAATTTCAGAAGGACTCTGAGTCAAAATTTTTCTTAAGCTGAAAGAAAAAGATGGCTACCACAGCAACCTGATTGGTTAATTAGTTAGGAAGCTGTGCAAGGAGTGGTTCTGGGTTTTGGGATCTGAACACAAATATGATTCACATGGAGTTTTCATTGTCATCAAAGTTAAGTGGTTCATGTGCTAAACATGCTAATTAAGTGAATTTTCATATCTTTTCCTCCAAACATATACATTTAAAAAATTTCAGTTCCTAAAGTTTATTTCAGAATTTTGAGCTCTGCTAAAATAAAACGTATTCAACTGATTTTAAACAGCTTTGAAAACAGTTTAGTAAATCTGGAATTCATAGGCGTTTCTGCTATGGTTTTTCCTATGTTACATAAAAATGGTCATTTCTCCCATTGCAGTAGAAGAAAAGAATGTGATTATTGTAGAAACTGGAATTCTGGGTTTTTAACCATGATCCAACACAAACGGCTGTGGTTTGGGGGAACTTAACCTATTCTAAACTCAACATCCTGAGCTGGAATTAATTGCTCATTAGAAGCAGAAAGAGTTCTTTTTTCATTCTAATGTAACTAAAGCATAGGCTTTTTTTTCGACATATGATGGAAAAATAATGTGGTTCTGAACTTTCTTTTTCTGATTTTTGGTATTTAGGTTTGGGTTTGAGCCAGAGATAGCCTAACTTATTTGATTATAGCATAAAAAGAATGATTTTATTTTGACTTTTAGAAAGAAGTGATGAAATGATACCAGCATTTGGTTTGGGTTCAGTTCTGTTGGGTTAAAAACAAATTACGAGTGATAATTAAAGATAATTTCAGCAGAGATTCTCTTTCTTTCAAACATCTCTTGTAGAAAAAACATCTCAGTAGCTGTCACAGCGGCCCTCCTTTCTTCTGTTCCACAGGGAGTCAGCACAGATTGGAGTATCAGCTTTGTTACCGATCATGTGACTATGCACAAAGTCTCAAAACATTAGTTTCCTTATCTGTAAAATAGAATGGAAGACACCTACCACATGGAGTTGTCTGGAATAATTAATATAAGGTATTTGCTTATAGAATCAGTGTTGATGCCATTGTTATTACTGAGCTGGCTGTAGTAACATTTATTGAGTAAATAATTTACATATAATTTACATATTCTCTTTGTATTCCTCTCTCCCTATTTTAAATCCTTAACTAGACCCAGGTATTTCTTTTTCTCTTTTTAAATTTTTTCTTTTTTCTTTGAAGTATAGCTGTTTTATAATGTTTCAGCAAAGTGATTCAGTTATACATATATATACATGCATTCTCTTTCAGATTCTCTTCCATTATAGGTTATTACAAGATACTGAATATAGTTCCCCCTGCTATACAGTAGGTCCTTTTTGTTTATCTATTTTATGTATAATAGTGCGTATCTTTTAATCTCAAATTTCAAATTTATCCTTTCCTGGCTTTCCTTTTCTTTGGTAATTCTAAGTTTTTTTTTTCTCGTGTCAAAGTGTTTCTTTGCTTCAGGATTTTTGCAGAGTTGAAAACAGAAGCTTCTAACGTTCTTTTCGTTTCTAGTCTTTGATTCTAGCGCAAGCTCATTAAAGAGATTAGGTGTGCCCCTGGGGTCAGGGATGAAAGGAACACACTTTGGAAGGAAAAGTTTGTGTGGGGGAGACAGGGAAATAGATATTGACCTCCTGACCCATGGACTTTGCCAAAAGTGCCTTATAACCGGTCCTGACAGTTACCACCTGAAAGGGCTGTGGGCACCTCGGGGGTAACCAGAGTGAGCATGACCGGAAGACCTTCCAAATGCTCCGTGTGCTGTACAATGCCCCAGAACTCTGGAATAACCAAAGAGGTTCAACTCCAACAATGACTTAGAACAGTTGTCTGGCTAATGGAACATATTATTTCTGAACACCTCAGTACATGCACCACTTAAAAATTCCTCACCTTTCCTGAACACTTTATTGCATGCCAGATGCCATTCCAAGTGCTTTACGTGTAATAGTTCATTCGTGGTCACAATACTTACATGAGATACTACTATTATCCGAATATTAAAGAAGACTGAGAGGCTCAATAAATGGGCCTAATTTAGCCAGTTAGCAAGTGGTGTAGCCTGAATATGAACACAGGGCCCATGCTCAAAAATGCTTCCCATACCTCCTGTGTGTTGGGTCCAAAATTCAGGACCTCTATCTGTGGGCTTAGGAAGACTGGGTGAGAAGGCTCTAGCTTGGAGTCGCATCTTCAGGGGAGACTTCAAACAGTGCTGACTGGGGAGTCATGGGCTGTGTAAGTCGTGGCAACTGGCCTTGGGCCACTGGGGGAAGACTTGGAAACAAAAGACTTCTTTTGAGGGAGTTAAAGGCCAGGCTGCTGGAGAAATCAGTGCCACCCCTGGATCAGGTCATTACCCACAGGAAAGCAGCTTGACTGGGAGATGTGGGGTAACTTGGGCTCTGTACATGGAGGAGAGGTGCTGGAGGAGCTGCAGGCCATGAGGCAGCAGCAAAAAGGTATGCAGAAAGTGCCTTAACGGCCAAGGTGCTCTTGCCCCTCGGTTTCACCAAGGGACTGTTTCTAAGGATGGATTCTATTGACCTCTCTCCTGTTCCCTTCTAGACTTCCCCTATGCTGCCTCATTTTTACCTACTTAGGGTTAAATCAAATACCTGCTTTAGAAAGAGAAGTCTTTCAGGGAGTGGGAAGAACCTTCATGGATTCGACTATTTGCCCTAACTCTACTTCCCCCAGCTCAGAGTGATGAAAATGAACTACAGGAGAATAGGTACTTTAACGGAGGACCATGAAGAGAGGCAACCTTGGACTCCTGAGCACTCTGGAGGGAAGCATGGACTTAAGTGTAGTATGATAATGAGGTAGGAGGCCTTATGGGTCAGTCAGGAAACCTGGGGAGACGTCCTTGAAGACTGATAGACAGGGAGGGGCTATAGAACATCTCCAAAGTGTGTCCCGAAAAGAAGGAAGAAGGAAACTTCCTTCTTTGGTCGCTGGCTCAGATGGTTCCCCTGCTCCCACTTCTGGGTTCATGTTCTGTCATTGCTGTTCAGTCACTAAGTTGTGTCTGACTCTTTCGCAGCCCCATGGACTGTAGCCCACCAGGCTCCTCTGTCCATGGGGTTTCCTAGGGAAGAATACTGGAGTGGGTTGCCATTTCCTCCTCTAGGGGATTTTCCTGACCCAGCGATTGAACGCCAGTCTCCTGCATTGGCAGGCTGATTATTTACCTCTGAACCAGCAGGGAAGCCCGTTCTGTGACTAGTACAAAGTTATTGGATTTTAGTGTACTTTGTGTAGGCTAGTCCAGTATCTTACAACCAGTAACTTTTTTTCCTATGGATAAAATCATTATCAGGTTCAAGCCACCGATTTCTTACTGGTTTTCTGAAACATAGTTTATTTTTATGTTGGGGATTGCCTGTAAACATGTTGCCTTCTTTCAAAGTAATACATGTTTAAAAGCTAGAAATTCACTCACATAATCTTCTTCCATATGGCTAATATGTCATCATGGTCCTGTGAAAGCCACACTGAAATACAGGAGGACTGATGCTACCAACCAAAAGAAAAAAAGAATCTTCAATTTATTGTCTTCTTTCCTAGAAATTTCACTACTTCCTGAAATCTAGATGAGTCAGTCCCAATTTTTCAGGTGGCATTTGAAGTCTTACCGGGTGTCACATTCCATCAAAACTCAAGCCCTTCCAAAATCCCCCTAATTTGTAGACAGTATCTGCCTTGATACTTCTTAAACTCCTCAGTTCAGCTGTTTTAGGAAATCAGGGGAAACACTCAACTGCTGATGGAGGGACACACTGGAAAGGATGTGTTTATGGAGTTCAAGAGGGTCTCATCAACTGAGAAGGGGTTGGTTAACTCTGGTAGGAGCCAAACTACAACCATTGTGGATACATACATTTGATGGTTCTAATTCATTACCTCATTCCATCTTGTGAAGCTTTTCAGAATAGCATATGTACTTGTCACAAAACAACAACCCATGCAGCTGCAGAGAAAGCAGTTCTTACGCAGGGAAAATGAGTTACTTTTTATAATTTCAAAGCATTCTATTGCCTCTTTCTAAGGCAAATTCCTAGGTCTTGGGTGAATCAAAATGTCACTTGCTTATCTGAACAAACAGCCAATGGTCTGTTTATTTTTCATGAATAACTCAGTGAAGCCAGCCGCGTTCTTGGGGTAGCTCAAAGATACTGAACCAGTAGACAAAAAGAAATCTTCTTCCTTTTACCTAGCCAACAACGGCAGCGACTTTAAGAATGATAATAGAATCATCTTTTCTAATGATAAACTTGAAAATATGTGAAGAGAAAAGTCTTTATCTCTGTTTTCTTGATAATCTAAGAAGATAAAGTTTATATCATTATACAAACTAGGAATTATAGTAGACAACTCCTAATTGTGCCCGACGTCCATTTTCCCCTTGTGACAGCAGCTTGATCTCCTTTCAGGGACTATTTCTTCACTTATACTCATTCATTGAATTTATGTAGATCTGTTTCTACTTTCTGGTTCCAGGAGTGGCCTGGTGATGTAATTCTGACCAGTAAGAGTACTACATCTTTCTGGCCATGGGAGCTCAGAAGGGGACAGGTGACCCAGGTTGAGTCAACAAATCATTGAGGACTGTATTGAACATCAGTCTAGGACTTTCTGGACATACTAGGGATGAGACAATCTCTTTCTATAGAGTTGCTGGGTTGAGGCTGCTGATGGCTGTCTTATCACTATATACGGGAGTCCCTTGACAGTGGTCCCAAAAGAGAGAAGCACAAAAGTTATTCTGGGTCCTACTCCTTCCCACAGGCCATTAGGAGCTCGTTATTAGGAGAATGGGGCTTCCCTGGTGGCTCAGAGGTTAAAGCGTCTGCCTCCAATGTGGAAGACCTGGGTTCGATCCCTGGGTCGGGAAGATCCCCTGGAGAAGGAAATGGCAATCCACTCCAGTATTCTTGCCTGGAGAATCCCATGGACGGAGGAGCCTAGTAGGTTACAGTCCACGGGGTTGCAAAGAGTCGGACACGACTGAGCGACTTCACCGGAAGGAGTAGGACCCAGCTTTGCCTGAAGTCAGATACACCTATGGACCTTAAAGTTATGTAAGCCAACAAAGTTTCTGTTTTTGCTTAGGCCAGTTTGAATAGGCTTCTGTTGTAACTTAACAGCCACTAACTAATCCATACTTGTTTTTTAATGTCCCTAGTTTTTAACAGATGCCCTCCAGGAGAAAGAGAAGGAAAAATATGAACAAGTCTCAGTTCTGGTATTGAACCACTAGACAGCGGGAGTTCATCTCTCTTATCCCTTATGTTTAGAACATGACCTTCTGATGGGTTTTGTACTTGTGTGGCTATTACACATTCCATCTTAAATCTGCTCCTAAGACAGCTAGCATGATCTTAGCATCTTGACCTCGCTTTCCTCTGACTACAGGATTCACCAGATGTGCCCCTCACTGTTAAGACAGCTGCCAAGTATGTTCCTTTGAGTTGGTTTCTAAATCATCTTCAGATTAGAAGAAACAAATCTTTCAGAATGCTTTTATTTCTTCACCCAACCATCTCTGTTCCAACCATGACCTATGTGAATTAATCCCCTTTGCCAAAACACATAGTGTTATGTCTTTGACAATGGAAACCAGCCTCCTCCCTCCCACCCTTTTATAGGTAATATTCTTCCAATTTAGCCAAAGAATTGAAAAGAGGAAAGGGATATAATATATGCTATGTAACTCTTGAAAAAAGATAGTAATAATGGTACTAAAATTTTTAGAAAACTTTAGAACCATCCCATTTCTAAAGGTACTTAGGATATTCACGCTGCTGTTAAATAAGCAGATAATCTTTATCTGCTAATAATAATTATTTTTAAAAGCCCAACAACAATAAACCATAGCCTGTGGCTAGACGACTGTGACAGTCTTTACAAGTTTTACAGAACATAAAATGGCAGCAGATATCAGGTATTATGTTATTATGTTTTCTTTTGGCAGGAAAAAAAAGTTCTCAGCTAGCCTATCTGGCTCACTTAATTGGGCCTATAAAAACTCGCCAGTCATCTCACTCACAGCCACTGAATTTCCCTCTACTTGTTCTTTACAGCTTTTCAGAGCCTAGATGGGAACACAGATACAAAACAGACTTGCTGAAAAGATTTTTTAAGGTCTCATGTCCATATTTACAAACCTTGCAATCTGTGTGTATTCATTTATTTTAACACAAATGAAGTGAATAAATCAAGAACTCCTTTGGGAAAAAGAAAAACCTGTGTGTTTGAGGAGAAAAGAACAAAATATAGGACTGAGGCAACTTCCAAATGCTCTCTATCGCTTTCCCAGCACCCCTCACACACACCCTGCTTTCAACAGAATTAACTGCTTTCTCTGCACTCATTTAGAAGATAGTATCGCTCTACATGAGAGCATTTCTCACGTAGATTAATGTCCTTTTTCTTGGTTTTGGCTTAAATGTTTGTATTCCTGGCTAGACTGTGAGTTCCTCCAACATAGAGACAATACACTTTTGTTTACCAGTACTGGGCCTACACTAAGACTGAGAAATGTTGGTTAAATTTGAATAGGAGACACAGAAAAAGGAAAAGGAAAAGAGAGATGTGAGAGCAAGGGAGAACCCAAGAGAGCAGTAAGAGAAATCCTTGGCTCTGGGCCACGGAGCAGGTATAACGTCAGTAAAAAACTACCCACGAGATGGCTGGGAAGATTCAGAAAGTCAGAGGGGGGACCGAAGCATAGTCCCACTGATACAAATACATTTAAAAAATATCAAGGAGCAGCCTTTCTTAAAAGCGTGCTCCAAAATTTCTCAAGGATTTTCTTTCAAGTTTCTAATAAACAACCTGCACAATTCTGAACATTTCTTGTTCAGAAATGGACAGTTATATTACGATACCTGGTGAAAAGTGGTTGCAAACTGCATCCTAATTTCAGAGATATGAAAAAAAATAAAACCACCAAAAATATGAATAGAACCTAATAATCTCTTTTCAGTGATTCATAGATCCTAACACTCTTTCCATGATTGTTTTAATCATTTTGGCTTTGAAAACTTTTGTGAGCATTTTTTCATTCTTTTTGGCCTATCTTAAAAGTAGTTATTAGGTAACTTATTCCTCTAGTTTTTTTCTCAATTGATCCAAAGTTCTCCAGTATAGTGTGACTCTTGGGAGTTTCTCTCAGATGTCTCAATCTGAGGTATTGGGAGTGAGAGGAATTCTGAGTCCATGAAAGTATTTTCTGATGATGCTGGTCCATGTAATGATTTTGTTAGAGAAGTTGAACTACTTCAGTTTTTACTGAAGAGACTGGAATCAATGTCCTATTTTTAAAAACTTGTGGGTCAGAAAGCCTGATGGAGAAGCACCTAGGAGCCCTCTTTTGGGCTCCATCCCTCCTCTTCATAGACTGTTTTTCAGTTTTTAACAGGCACCCTTGGTGATGCTGAAGACCAGCCAATCTCGGAACCACAGTCTCATAAAAGCTGTCTTGTTGGGTCTGGCTGACCGGCAGAAATTTAGAAAGACTAAATTTCTAAACATGCTTTCCTGGATCTCTCAAAAAGTAGCAAGACAATGGTGTGATTTCTCAGGTCCATGTTGGACAATAGATAATAGTGTTTTTCCATGGCTTGTGGAAAGGACAGGAAAGGATGCTGATATTCTAATCCCTGGTTTGGAATATCACAGACAATCACAAAGGGCCACTCAGCTTTTATGACAGTGCATTTCCCAAGAATCCTTTTGGGACACCGTAGTCCCCAATTGTTTAGGAAATGTAAAATCAGTCACTTCTGGCAAAGCTCAACACACCTGAGCATGGGAAACACAAATTAGAGAGATACTCTTTCACTCACTAGATCGTTCATCTGGTTACGCATTTGCCTGGCACACAAACAGAACCAAATAGGGAGGACCTGAGTGTGCAATCATCCAGCTCAGGTTTGGTAAATCAGAGGAAACTTTAAGTCTCATGACTGCTAATAATTTTCATCCTTTCAACTTGATGTAAGGAGATCATATAAAATAAGGTTCAAACAACCAGGACTGCTTTATCTATTGTGAAATTTTTTATCTTTATTGTGCTCATAGGAATTCATACTGGTTTTGAGAAGAAAGACTTTTCAATGCATTGGACATGGAGTTCTGCTTTGGTTCTGGTGGAAACAACTTCCCTTTATCATGTTTGATTGAGAGAGGACAGTCTTACGTATAGAGTCTTCTATTGAAGTCAATAAGTCAGTCTTGATTAAGGCTGAAATGAAGTGAATTGTTATAGATTGTTATTCTATGAGAATATTTTGCTTCTGTTACTGACAGTCGAAAGAACTCATTGCTCCATCACAGTCAGTGCTATTCTGCTTAATCCTAACATTGGTAATAAAACCAATAAATAGTTATTTTTTCTGATCTGTAGTCACAGGATGCTTATCTCTGGAAAAGACTGAAGCCATTTGCTTGGTGACTGCTAGTCCATACCATGTACTTCTGATAAGTGTTTTTAAACTCTGCCATACAAGGTAAAATCTATTGGGCTAAGAAATGTCAGTTGCTGTGCACAACAGTGATAGATGCTGAAACTGACTTTTGGACCCCTGTGTAAAAGCACTAGGTTTCATGCATGAGAAACCACACTATCCAAATAAAAACTAGAGAGAATCAGCTCAGTGGTTGGACTCTACTCTCCCAATCCTGACCTCATGAACACAAATGTGGGTGTGAAACTCAAGAAAGGAAACTTTCCTTTAAAAGATCAGTCCCCAGCAGATGAATGGATAAGAAAGCTGTGGTACATATACACAATGGAGTATTACTCAGCTATTAAAAAGAATACATTTGAATCCATTCTAATGAGGTGGATGAAACTGGAGCCAATTATACAGAGTGAAGTAAGCCAGAAAGAAAAACACCAATACAGTATACTAACACATATATATGGAATTTAGAAAGATGGTAATGATAACCCTGTATGCGAGACAGTAAAAGAGACACAGATGTATAAAACAGACTTTTGGACTCTGTGGGAGAGGGAGAGGGTGGGATGATTTGGGAGAATAGCATTGAAACATGTATACTATCTTGTAAGAAATGAATCGCCAGTCTAGGTGAGATACAGGATACAGGATGCTTGGGGCTGGTGCACTGGGATGACCCAGAGAGATGATATGGGGAGAGAGGTGGGAGGGGGGTTCAGGATTGGGAACTCATGTACACCTGTGGCGGATTCATGTCAATGTATGGCAAAACTAATACAGTATTGTAAAGTAAAATAAAAATAAATAAATAAAAGAAAAAAAAAGAAACGTTTAAACAAGTCTCAGAATGAAGGAAAATATTCATAATATTTCTGATAAATGACATGTGTCCAGAATATGTAAAGATTTCTCATAAATCAACAATAAAATGATGGTCAACTTAAAAAAAAAGATCAGTCCTTCAAAAGAGATGGTGTGGTCACCACGGATAAGATGGTTCCTTACGTGGTTCTCAAAATAGCACTAAAAACTGTAGAAAAAGGCAGTAATCATCAAAGAGGATGAGAGAGAGTTTGCCTTCTTGAAAAAGACAACAGAATGAATTAGGCTATTTTGAAAAAACCCAGAAAAATATTTCTTTAGAGGTCACAATATTCTTTTGTCTTCATGAATGTGGAATGATTTGACAAAGAACCCTCTAATAAAAAAACTGCCCTTGTCTCAGAATAAAATGATCTCAGTGTACTGGTAAGATTAGCAAAATGTGAAGAAAGCTGAGCGCCGAAGAATTGATGCTTTTGGACTGTTGTGTTTGAGAAGACTCTTGAGAGTCCCTTGGACTGCAAGGAGATCCAACCAGTCCATTCTGAAGGAGATCAGCCCTGGGATTTCTTTGGAGGGAATGATGCTGAAGCTGAAACTCCAGTATTTTGGCTACCTCATGCGAAGAGTTGACTCATTGGAAAAGACTCTGATGCTGGGAGGGATTGGGGGCAGGAGGAGAAGGGGACGACAGAGGATGAGATGGCTGGATGGCATCACGGACTCGAGGGACGTGAGTCTGAGTGAACTCTGGGAGTTGGTAATGAACAGGGAGGCCTGGCATGCTGCGATTCATGGGGTTGCAAAGAGTTGGATGCGACTGAGAGACTGAACTGAACTGAACTGAAAGTGTTCAGATGCAATATACTAACACTTGATATCATTGAATGGGTATCTTTCAGACCTTTCCGAAATTTATTTCTAATAATTGTTTTCCAAAGGAGAGATGGCTTCTGTTGCATGGTTTGTGAATGCTTGACCAGATGTCTGAGACTCAAGAGATGGAGGTTAAGGAATAAGGCTCAGTAAATAATGACCAAGATTCCCTGCCCTTTTTAAAATAACTAACATCTGCTCCATCCAAACAAGCAGGCATACAAGTGCAAGAGGGAGTAAATATGAAAGCAATTAAAATGAACTACTGTGCATTAGTGTGGTTTGATTTATAGAAACAACTTCTGTAGGAGAAAATGGGCTGTGGTTTAGGTAATGTTCATATCCATGAAACCCAAGTAACCTAAATATACATTGATATGTATAGAACATTCCTAGCCATGTTCTTCTGCTCTTAACTATGTCAGTAAAGATGAGTGCAATGAATTCAGGCATAGACTTACCCAGTGAAGGTCATAATCAGGTCTTGCTCTTCCTTCGTCATCCTCATATAAAGCGAAACCTTCTCTCCGAGCCTGATAATACTCTTTCCGCAGCTTTTGGATGCGGTCAGCACTTCCGCTCATGGACCGGCCACTGCAGGACATAATCAGACAAGTAGCCACATGGTGAACAACATCCTAGAAACTTGTTTCTTGATATTTTTTATTTTGTTAAAGCATCTGACATTCAAATTTGGAAGATTCAGTAATATTGTACAAACATGCTAGGAAAACGGAAATTCCTGGTAACAAAATAAATAAAAACTACTCTTGATGTGCATATGTTTAGATCTGATTTGGGATTAATAAGTGCCTTTTGAGTGAGAACTTAAGGTCCTGACCTATAGCAATTAAAAGAGCCATCACCTTTTTCTTAAAATTGTAGGTACAGAGTTCGGTTAATTTTTTATGTAGTATCTCATTTTCTTACATAAGTGTTGCCTATTTGAGACCAGTTGTTTGACCTGAAGCTTGAATGTGATGCAGAGTGGCATGGCATGTTCAGTTCAATGACATTCGTGAATTTTTGGAGTGGGGCTGGGGTACCTGTCAGTATATGGGTATAGGCAGGATATAGAGAAAGAAAAGAAAGTGGAAGTCTTGCCAAGAAGTAAAAAGAAAAACAGAAAGCTGGTCATAGTAGAACATGCCATCTTGGCTACATGTCCAGGGTTTTCTTCTCTTCTTAGCTACTTCTTCCTCTCAGGAATTACAGCTTCTCCAGTAACTTATCCATTCAGCCCCACACTAGTCAGCCAGTGGCTCCCTTTTAGCTTAGATCTGTCACCATCATTTCAACAGAATCAACATTATGTGATACAATCAGGGCTACGAAGCAAGAGGAAGATACTAGACAGATCTCTACAGCTGATCAACTTCTCTGATTGATCTGAGGCATAACTGAGTGCCCTATTGTGCCAGACCTTATGTTAAGACCCAGAGATCTTAAACACTTTCACAGAACTTGTTCACAAAAAACACACAGTCGGGGAGTTAGGGAACTGAAAGGGATATGGAAGACTACAATCCACTGTGACTGATGCTACAGGTCTGCACAGGGGTTGAGGGAAGATGGATTGCTTAAACTTTAACAGGGTGAGAACAGAGCCATGGAAGGAGATCACAGAAGGCCCCAAAGAGGAGGTGACATCTTAGCTGAATCTTGAAAGATGCATAGGTGCTCAACAACTGAACAAGTGAGATGAGAAAATTCAAGGCAGAGGGAAGGACAATGCAAAGAACAGAAATGAGAAAGCATGTTGCTTTGGGGGAATGCAAAGAAGTCAGTTTGGGAAGCAGTGGTCCTCAACTTCTTTTGTCCTGCCTCATAGACATAGTAGCTGACATTCTCTCCCTTCCCCCTCTCATTTGGGAAGCAGATTATAATAAAAGAGAGTTTTTGTCCTTTAGGGATATTTTGAATTTAATAAATGACAAAATAGATCATTTGCAAATGTTCGTACTTTAACTCAATTTGTAACAATTAACCATAATGATACTCATATTTCATGTGTATGTGAGAAACACAGCTCTAATATACAAGGTGTAGGGGAGGGAGCTGGGAAGAGAGACTAGTGAGACCGAGAAAGTAGAGAGGAGCCCCACGGAGAAGACCTCTACATGCCAAAATGATCCCCAAGTATTGCACTGAGTTTTAAGTTTAAATGAGATATCTAAAAGCAGTAGAAAAAAAGTCATCTATTATTTTGTTAAAACATTTAAAAATTACACTTGAACTATAAAAAGAAAATGGTGAATAAACATTTTTTGGAAGGAAAACATTCTTCCCAAACTACTGACAGATTGTAAGCTAAGTGAAAGTAGGACCACGTGTTTCAACATCCTCTGTACAAAATTATCATGGAGTTCTTGGCTTCCTATTTGTTCTATGGACACCAAGTAATTGATGCCTTTGATCAAGAAAAAACAATTTCTTACAGATCATTTACCTTAATTTTTCTTCAATATGTATCTTAAAACTCTCTTTAAGTAGTTCTTTGTTTCCTTACTATACTTTTCTTGAACAAAAGTATTTCTTGAGAACTTGATAAAGATAACAATGAAAAAAAAAAAGTGGAAGGTCTGATACTTTTCTGAACAACAGAAGGCAGGAAAGACAGCCGAGCTTAATTCTGAAGAGCATCCCTTGCTCTGAGTTGCCTACGGGCCTGCATCCACTGTGCAGGCTTCTGCCCATTTCGTGCATGCATGAGTCGTGCTCAAACTCACCAGATGAGTTCAATCAACGTGGTGCAAACACAGCATACATAATCTATTAGTTTACCCAAAGAAACCGAAGCATTGAATTCAAGCAGAATGAAGTCATCAGTAATAAAAAAAAAAAAAAAAAAAACTGATAAGGGACTGTTTTAAAAATCCCCATAATTTTCTTACATTTGTGGGAAAAAATAATCACACTCAGACCGTAAACTATTCTTCCATATGCCTATAAATAAATAAATTTTAAAATAAGGGTTTGATCAGATTTCAGTTCTCAAATAGAAGGAATGGGGCAAGAATACAAAATCAGCTGTTTATGATTCAGAAAATCCCCTATGGTTGACAGGAACATGACTATTTACCCAGAGAAGAAATCTGGCCACAGAGAAAAACAGGAAAAAGTCTAGAAATTCACGGACCATCTAAGTGCAAAACATTCTCCCTTGTGTGAATATTTTAAAGAAGTTACAGGACACCGTGCAAACCTTTCATGATAAGCAGGGACTACGTTGCGACATTCATTTTCTTTCTCTGTGTAAACCTCACTCTACTTTGAGCAACTATACCAGACTTTTTCCCAGGTAGTTGGTCTATATAATGAAATGAGGAATAGTAAATTCTGATTTTATCTTTCAGCTCTTCTCTGCAGATAATACACACAAGTTTTCCATCAAATCAATAAAAATGATATACACAGCTATTGTACCCAAAGCAGTTAATTGATTCCATTTTGTGTTGAAGAGGTAAAAATCTGAGGAACATAAAAATGCCTTTGTCATAAGAGAAGCAGTAATCATAATAATTATAATTTATGGGACACTGTATAGAAAATATATTGATACAGATATTCACTTACTATCAATTCTGCTCAGAATAGACATCATTTATCAATTATAGCATTCCTTCCCCATAATCCTACACATGGTCTTAGAATCTTTCTTAACCCAGAACTTCAGAAAGCTATTACCATCTATAGGAGCTGGCACTTGAATTGAGTTATACAGTTGTGTTAACAGGTGCTGTAAATATTTCAAAATCATAGAAGAATAAAGATAACTTTTATGGTTCTGTTCCATAGACATGAGAAATCTGAGGCTCATGACTAATAGATATATAAGGTCTGACTTTAAAGAAGGCTCTTTCTACCATTGCTTAATATCTTCCAACCTGTGTCTCCTCCTTCATCTAATTAGTATCTTAAAGACTGGGTCCTCTAACAGCATATTGGACCAGAATGAAAGCTAAGCCTAGCTTTGAGGACTTACTTTCTGAGGAATCCTACTTCCATTTTTCTGGCTTTATGGAACTCAGTAGTAGAGATTCTAAGAATTTTGTCTGATAGCTTCAGAAGTGATATCAGCTTATGATGTAACTCACCTACTCTTGCAACCATATAAAATCTGGTAAAGTGTCAGTAATCCCATCTCCAGGTTGCTAGTTAGAAAATTTAGGCTTGCTGTATTATTTGTTCACTGGATAAGGTAGAGGTTAGTCATTCTTACTAAAAAAGTTCGTATTATAGCTATATACATATGTAGGTGATCAATGCCACTCCTGCACTTTCAACATGCTGAAATTTTATTTTAAATGAACTCAAGCAGTATAACAAAACAGATTTATATTGTAGTGATTTCTTGTAAATTATGCTGCCTATGCCTTTAAAAGCAGATGTATAGTAAAACAGGCTTTTCTTATAACACTTTAAAGCTGGACAGAGTTTTAAAGTTGTAATGAAATTCAGAAACCATGTCATTTTCTTCATCGTCACCTATAGTAATATATTCCCCAATGCAATACACATCACAGTAAGGCATTATCTGCTCCGCTGGAATCTAACCTTATTCTTTCTAGTTCATAATTACCTCAATTGAAAAACATTTTAAAGTGAGTGTTCATTTGTGCATGCCATAGTCTCCTCCCATTACTACAACAGGCTGGAGAAAAGTAACATTTATTAAGCTCCTTAAGTATAATATTTATGCTTTACACACTTCATCTCATTTTATCCCCAATTAGATTTGTGAGGATGACATTGACATTTCACAGATGAGTACACTGAGGCTCAAATAAGTAGCGCAGTTGGTGAATGGTGGACCAGGGAGTGTGTGACTCCAAAGCCAGTGTTACCTTGTTGCCTCAAGAGAAAGGCATTAAAATGCAGCAGGCATATTGTAGCAGCCGTTGCATTTCAAGGCTGAGGGAAGTTCGCAGAGCACATTTATAGCCATACCTTTTGATATTCTTTTATTTGCATAGATCTTTGCAATAAAAATAGAAATTGAAGCAGCTAAAGTAATAGAATACATGCAATGAAGTCTGTATTCATTAAAGAATGATGCTGGAGTAACTGCAGACGGAGATTTCTGGGTAATTAACATTACATCTCTAACAGGCTTATGTGGGAAACTGGTATAAAACTGAATGGGGTGCAAAAGAGACTCAACATATGACAAAGATCCACATGAAAGAGAAAGAAACTCTGGATCAGGACCAGGGCTGACAAATAGCCAGGGCTGCTGCTGGTAACATTCACCACTGCCTGAACGAGAGGGGGGAGAATGAGAGGGAGCTGGTCACTGCCAGCGAACCATTGTCTGACTTGTGAATTACCTGACTGTTGAGACTTTGTGTGTATGTCTAAGCAGGCATACAAGTAAATACAGCACCCTAACTATGATTAAAATATACACAGTTAATTCCAAAGAGCTGTGTCATTTTCAGATAACCTTAAGTCATGTAGCTCTTCATTGCTAAGGAGAGGTGTCTGCCTTTGGTCAGTAGGTACCAGCCTGGGGTCCAGATTCAGTGATGCAGTTAATAACAGTCTCTATATAATGGAACCTTAACAGGAAAATTTCTCCCTGGATGAGCTAACCCTTACAAATTCACTGAATAAAACGGTTGGCATTAGATGTATGCATGTCAACAATAATGAGTAGAATAGGGGTTGCTTTTAAGTTTGGGATTTGATTATTCACTTTTTTTATGATGTTACTGTAAAAATGTTATTGTGATTGGAAAAGACCCTGATTCTGGGAAAGATTGAAGGTAGGATGAGAAGAGGGGCAAGAGAGGATGAGATGGTTGGATGGATCATCGACTCAATGGACATAGTCTGAGCAAACTTTGGGAGATAGTGAAGGACAGGGAAGCCTGGTATGCTGCTGTCCATGGGGCTGCAAAGAGTACGACATGACTGAGTAACTCAACAACAATAAAATATTTAAATTAAGTAAACATGGTGTTCATCTTTTATATTCCCAAAAGTGTGAGGTTTTAAAGGTTTTCTAAAAAGATTTTCCCCTTTTGAAAGATATGGAGTGATGACAATATGCTATTCTTTTCCTGTTTTTCTTTTTTTTCCCCCCTAATGGGAAGGATTGTTTGCTTTATCTTTTTGCATTTAAGGACCTAAAGAATCAATATAGTCTAAAACCTCAAATATAGCAGTACCACAGTTCTGAGAAAACAGGGCATACTTTTCCAAAGTGGGAACAGAGCTCTCAAAATACCTGAGATTCTGTGGTATTCACACTCTTGATAACGTGAATATAATGAAATCTAACTATCTATATGCAGTCTTCCCTTACTAATTATACTTCAGATCCCAGACTAGGTTCTGTAAAAGAATATTCAGCTGAAGGCAGTCATAGACACAACTGTAACTGATTTTCTGTTGGTGATAAAGATTTCTGTCAAATAAAAAATTTGAGAGATTCTTATAAATGTACTCAGGATCATTAATTCAAAAGCATTTTGAAGATTTATAGAAATCATAGCCCAATAGCGCTAACACTCTACAGATTTAACATTCCATAATGCAAATACATTTATATAGTGTGTCCATATGTGCTAAATGAGATTTAATAATAAATAATGGCTTTTAATGGGGCTAAATTCTATAAAATTCTTTAAATGGTATTTTCATACTGGACAGCTCTGAAAATTATCCAGTGTGACTATTCAGTGAAAATTATAATTATGTAAATAATCTTCTCCTTGTTCCTAATTTTGTACAAAGAATATCTGTTTTTTCCAAAGGTATATTGACAAATAAGATTTTTTTGTGGTTTAGTCCAGTGAAATTTTGGAATATATACCTGACTAGCCATGAACAACACTTGGGAATTTTTCTAATTTCTTTCCCAACGCATCACCACTATGATGGTGACCCCCCTTTCCAATTATTTTCGATTAAAATAATTTCCCCAAATAATAAGACTATGACATTCTTCATATGGACATTTAATATCTATCATATTTCAGTTATTTTGTTAATTAAAACAATTAGTTTGCTTACAATGACTCCCTATGACTTCCTATATTAAGTCTATGAGTTTTTAGAAAGAGTGAATACAGTAACAGATGAAACAAATTTTTCACATTTAGAATCTCTATTTCTAGAACTACTTTTGTCAATTATCTCTGACATTATACTTCTTACTAGTAGGTAAAGAAATGCTTATTACATATCTTAAGAGATGATATAATGTCACACGAAAAACTGGTGGCAGAAACTGAGGGGGAAAAAGCTATATTCTATGCTAATACATTACTTTGAAAAGTGTGTTATTTGTATAAATTTCTAAGCGTTCAACAAAATTACTCGTTACATCAGGCTACTGTGAGGAAGCTAAAAAACTGGTCCAGAGAGGTCAATATGTAAGTTAGGGTCATAAGGAAGGACGAACCCCACAAAGCACAACTATGTATTAGCTCAGCCTACAGTTCTGAATGTGGTTCTTCCCTGAGCCATCCTGAGCAGCCAGTGGCATTTTGACCCAGACACCATAATCTGACAATGTGACTCGGCTTACCTGGGCTCCTGACTTTGCCATGGCAACCTGAGTCCGACCTTTTGCCTTTCTCCACATGTTTCCTGCTTTAAGCATCTGCTCCCTTTGAGATCCTTATCTTGGTATTTCCAGCCCTAGCTCAGTCAACTGACCCTCTGACTCTTATAGCTGGAAGATTTGTCCTGGAAATCTTAACCCTTGAATGGACTTTGACCCCAATGAATCAAGTCCTAGAGGGAAAAAGAAGGTCCCCTTTCCCCTGACACTTTTGATTGTATAATGGCAAGCATTTCCACTCATACCATGGCCGCGATTTACCACTGAAAAGTAATCTCATTGATGCATGAAGGGCAACTTTCTCCTATGTGATTGATTGCTGTGATGGAGATTCTCACCAGATCAATGTCATCTCCTCTTCTGATAAAAAGGCTTCGCTCTACCTTTGCTCTTTATCACTTGAGACAATGCAAGGCCATTCCCTAATCAGAACATTTTGCTTCTCTGCCTCCATTTCCAGAGAAGGTAGAAATTTCTTAGGAGTGACACTGACAGCGTTATTCACAATTCAACAACACACGAGTTATTATTCATGGCTTCAACTCACCATTATAAGCCTGTAACACATAATTGCATTATTCTGATACTGTGCACTGACCTCCCGGCTGTGTTCAAATTTCAGAAGCTAGTTTTGCCATTAGTCATAAAATATCCATTTGAGTTATTCATATTTTGAATAGTATTCTAATATCTCTAATGCAGTACAGTAGTTTTGAGCCTTAAGTAGTTTACACAAATATTGGGCACATTCAAAGTTTCATATAAGCATATGATACATACTGTCTCGAGACATTGTGCCAATTTTATTAACAATGCAAAGTATGTGGGGGTCGCTAAAAGAATTTATCAAATGTTTCACATGGTAATTTTTGTTTCTCAAAGGAGGATTTTAAAATATAGTTGAAAAGTTCACACTGGCTGGCAGCAAAATTAGCCCTTCATTTCTATTCTACATCTTTGCTAACCGAGCATACATAGATGCAAAGAAAAATAGATTTAGACCAATTTGAAACTGTGCATTCACTGTGTCTTCTGTTAAAGATGATAAACAAATCCTGTAATTCACGTTACAGCTGTTCTTACATGGCTGAAGTATAGCAACATTGCATCACAACCATCTTTAAGTGACGCTTCAATATTTGAGCTTAGACAAAAATGGGGGCTTGGGGGAAAATAGCAATTTAAGTAGTGACTGTGTTCCCACTGGCCATTCCATGTAATGAGTGTAGGCCCCTGGACACGAGCTGAGTCAGTTTCCCTTGGTTGGGGCAGTTCCTAAGTGCCTCTCATAATATAGGCTTTACACTGTACTGAACATGATCCCAGTGTTTCAAGCTATGAGTACTTGTACAACATGGCCACTGAAATGCAAACCAGCTACTTCAGCTGGTGCTCAGACAAGGGAATAACCAGTTGATGCTGCTCTAAAAGAATGGAAAGAATGAATGTTGTGTGGGTTTAGTGAGAGATCATAGGTAGGTCCTGCACACACATGTATCCAGTCAATCAACTGTGTCCGACTCTGCGACCCCATGGACTGCAGCCCACCAGGCTCCTCTGTCCATGGCATTTTCCAGGCAAGAATACTGGAGTGGGTTGCCATTTCCTCCTCTAAAGGATTTTCCCAACCCAGGGGTCGAATCCACATTTCCTGCATCTCCTGCATTGGCAGGAGGATTCTTTACCACTGAACCACCTGGGTTATAGCATCCCCCTAAAGTGTTTTCAGGGCTTCCCTGGTGGCTCAGACAATAAAGCGTCTGCCTGCAATGTGGGAGACCCAGGTTCGATCCCTGGGTCAGGGAAGATCCTCTGGAGAAGGCAATGGCAACCCACTCCAGTATTCTTGCCTGGAAAATCTTATGGATGGAGACTGTACACAACTTTTGATGCTTCAGAATGATGCTTCAGAAACTTAACCTTAAGACATGATTCCACTTGGAACTTTATAAGTTTTCTCAAAGAGTTTTACAGCTCAAAATAAAATGAGCAAAATAGGGACAAAAAGATAAATGGAAGAAACCTACAAAATGTGTATTATTTTGATGATATCGTGCACACATTAATAATATCTTACACACACAGACATATACACACCTTCTCAAAGAAGTTCTCACCAACAACTGCAGGACTTGCGAGATAAAATTATTATCCTCTAGGCTTAAATCAAACACAGCTTGAATTTCAGAAATACATATCTGACATTTAGATGTGGATTAAACTTTCAGGGTCAATTCTGGGAAAAATAAGCCTGTGTGGGCTGCAGGCCATAAAACCTTGGGAATTTCCTAGGCCTCCGTGAAATTCCCTCTTCCTCAGAGGAAACATAGAGGCTCTGTCTTCTCCCAAGGGACCAGGGAAGGCCATCAAAGACCACTGATTCCCAACAGCTGGACACCTAGGTCTTTATTTTACACAATAAGGAAATAAGGTCGAATTGACTACACAATGTAAAGGAAAAAAGGAGACTCTAAATGAGTTAGTGAATGGATGGTGGTTTTTTTTTTTTTAATTTAAAGGAATATATCCGTCAAGATAGACTATGGTAGCCTGTGCTAATCAAATATCAGTAGATTAGCAAAAAAAAAAAAAAAAGTCAGTAGATTAAAGCAGTAAACTTTTCCTCCTATAAGACTTTTTTTTGCATTCCAATGGAAGGGGAGCAGGTTGGGAAAATAACATGAGAAAGAGAAAAAATATTCAAAGAAAAAAGGACATATTTTTCAATTGGAAGAAGCTAAAGATTTTGATTAGGAACTCAATAGTAAATGTTTGTGGAGTCAAAGTGTTCTAAATATATAGGCTATGTAAACTAGTTCTTACCTCCATACCCATTGAAGGGAAAGGATGTACAATAAACTGTCCCAGACACCCAGAAGCGATGCATGGGCCAGACTTTATCACACATATGATGTTAAGTCAAATTATCTCATAAACATAGAATTCTATATGCAGTGTTCTGATATGATTAGCATTATGCAGCCCAAGAATTTATTAAGAACATGCTTTGATTCCTTTTGTTTCTTCTACACATATATGCACAAATGCTGAGCTCTCTTGCAATTTTAAATAGGGTTATAATAATGATCCAATCCAAACAGGTTCTCAACTCCAAAGAGCCACATAAGAAGTTAATATTTACTAGGTCCCAACGTGTGTCAAATCTAAGACTACCCCACAGCCTTCATTTCCCTGGGTGTAAAGTGAGCACTGGTGACCCTGTAACCTCACGCTGACCTTCTGACATCAGGGATTTACAGGATAGAGACAGTTTATAGTATCATCTCCTAGGGATTGTTTCAGTTGTTTTTAAAAGATGTCCAGGCTTCTACATCTTTTCTCGGAGAATGGTGACTTTCTTTGTAGAACAGACTAGATAGTAATAAGCTAGTATCAAACTTAGACCATCAACTGCTTTTATAAAAGTTTTTCAATAACCTTCTGAATGTTTTCAGCTGTGTACATTTATTTATGCTTTTATTTATTTTTAAATATTGCCATGTCCCAGGCCCTGGTAATGTAAAGGTGATTAAGACCCAGAACTAACCCTCAGAGATTTCAGTCTTATGGAAGGAGATGGAAATATAAATAAATAATTGCTGGGCAATGTAGCAATTATTATGAAGAAGTATCATGAAGCATAATGAAGTCCTGCAGTAGCTCAGAGGAGAGCATGATTAACTATGTTTGGGGAGGCTAGGAAAGGCCTCAAGGAGAAAAGGAGAGCAAGGAGAGGGTACTGGGCATGCCAGTGGAAGGAGCATCAGATGCTAAGTGGTAGAATCATAAAAGGGCAGATGGTCAGGCATGGCAGAAGTGTGGGAGTGGATAGAAGAATTCTGGGAAGTAAAGCTGGTAGGACTTGAATAGCTCCATGTGCCAATCTTGCAAAAAGGGGAAGATGATGTGGAATCCTGGACCGATTTCATATTGGGTAGAGCAGCTCCAGGGTTATTCTTTATATCATGATGACTCTATAAGACCCATGTGACTTGCTTGGTGGTCCAGTGGTTAAGAATCTGCCTTCCAATGCAGGGGATGCAGGTTCGATCCCTGGTTGGGAAACTAGGATCTCACATGTGGCAGAGCAGTTGAGCCTGTGTCCTGCAAATACTGAGCCCGTGTGCCTCAACTGGAGAGGCCGTGTGCCACAAGCTACAGAGCCCATGTGTTCTAGAGCCTATGAGCCACAACTGGAGGGAGGCTCATGCATCACAAGGAAGACTCTGTGCGTAACTAAGGCTCAAGGCAGCCAATATAGAAGCCAATGAATAACTATCTTTCATAAAACGACCCTTCTCTTCCCACATATCATAGGCAATGAAATGAACCAGTTGACCTCTATGGGACTTTCTTGCACCATATTCAATGATTTCTTGGATACGTGTACAGTTCAAGCTAAATGGTTGACCCAACCATTGGCCAAAGGCACCTTCTATTTCTGTTTCCTCACTTGTTGAATACTGTAACTGCACTTTAGTTGGAGGCAGTGGGACAGTGAGAACTTCAGTTTGAAAACTGAGTGTTTTCTATAACTAGAGCTCTTGGTTAACCAGTAACATTAACTGGTGCTGAAGCATGATGCATTTTAATAGAGTGATTAACTTCCCTTTAGGAGCAGAGCACTGGCTGCCAAATCAGAGGGCAAAAAGTGAAAAAAATAAAACAAAGCAAATGAAACCAACCCATTATGGGCTCACAATGACTTTTCTTTTCACTGGCACTTTACGGAAAGTAGTCACAGAAGCTCAATGAATAAACAGCCATTGCTCCATTCAGGCGAGGTAACAGTGGTGCCCGAATACCTGCCCTGGAGCAATTTGTAGCTGTCTTCTTGATCCGAAAAGTGAATGAATTACGGGCTATCCAAGAAGAGGGAAAATTAGGCATGAGGCTGATGCTGACAACTGAACTTTATAAATAATCCACAGTGAAAATGAATAAGCAACATGCCTTCTTCCAGCTTTCAGTAGCCTCTTGACAGTATGACAGTTGCTGTTTTTTTCAATAAACATGATGTCAATTATGCTTTTTATTCATCATGGTGAAGGCATGTGTGGGGAAGAAGTGAATATTTCTTTTTTTGGCACTTCATATATAAAGGCTTTTCCTTTTTATTTTTATCATACCAAGGCAAAACAAGCTGTCTGATCTGTAATCTATACGTTACATAAACACTTTCATTTATTCCCTATTTCCAACAGCTTTATTAGCAACAGCACTTAAATTGGTTCTCAGTTATGCATAGAAATAGGTTTGGAAGAGCATGGAAAATAAGACACTGGGGATGATTTTGAAAACTCTTATTTAAACCAACAACTTAAGTTTCCTTCCCAAAAGTATTTTCCCAGAGCTGTAAACAATCCTCCAATTAATTGACTTGATTCTTTTCTTTGCCCAACCCCTTGTTTGGTCAAGGTACTAATGAACAGAAAAAAGGCCAAAGGCAGGCAGGACTTGGAAAAACAGGGGCACTGTGAAGACTTAAATGGGGAAAACAGAAATTGGATGGTTGAGAGTTAACGACCCAGGAAACATTCCCCTAAAGGATTTACCAGGTATCTAGAGAGTTGTAACCTTTCAGATTAAAAAGTAACAGGTATTAGTTTTCTAAGTGGACAAATAAGAGCCAAACATTATGAGAACACAGTTATAGAATTAATGAGTACTCACATATCTAGCTCAAAGGAGCCTGTGGGTGACTGTGCTTCCTGCGTTCTGCTATTTGTCATGAACTTTATTACTCTCCATTCCACTAAGAACGATTCTTTTTTCTCCCTATTTGGAGACATATTAGGTACAGTCATTCAGATATCATCAGTTCATCATTTGCTAAAGAAACTCGTTCTTAGGAAGGAAGAGTGAAGAACACGTTGAGTGGCATTGCATTATTTTGTGACCCCACATCAAGATGAAAAGAGAAAGCGTCACACTGTTTTTGAGCTATTCCTATTTTATGACAAAAATCACGTTTTACCCAAGTGTAAACAAGTCCACTAGCTAGAAGCTCATCCCCCACCCCAAGTTCTACATAAAATATAAGCCACAAGGCTCGAATTGAATCAATATATTAGTTCTTTATGTACTACTTACTTTGACATTTCTTAAACTGAATGTTTACTGTATATCTAAGAGGGTTTCTAAATTTATAACCTACAAAAAGAGGGAAATTATTTCCTCTTCTTCAAAGAAGCTTTTTCATACTGTGTCCAATCTATCTGGGGAATTGGAGGGAGAAACAGGCGGGTGGGGAGAGAGGAGGAGCCAAAGAAAAAGAGCTAATGGTCAAAATGCATCCTTATAATAAAATGAGCTTCTTAATGGATGCTCACTACAGGAATAACATTAATTCAGTATTAGGACCTTCAGTGGAAAAATATGAATGTGATTTATCTTTTTAACTGTCAGCTGCATTTCTAAAGCTCTGAAGTCTGTAGCTTCCAGGGGCCTTTTGTCTTTCTGCCATGGCAGGAGTATCTTGGACAGCTGTAAGAGCTTTCTAAGCTATCTTTCTCAAAATCCATTAGCTAATTCAAGGAACCTAATTAGAGCTGCCATTTTGATGGAGCATACTGAATGCTCAGTACAAACTAGTAACACCATCAATGTTTATTAGAAATCACAAAACCCAAAGTGCTCCACTCCCTATGAATATTAATGAAAATACAGCAAACAAAATATTTATTAAAACACATGCTTAATACCATCAAGGTTTACAGACAGATATTGAAAGAGAGAGGGAGAGGCACATACTTGAATTTGACGGCATGTGCCCAGGAATACACAATAAACCCAGATTTATTCTGAAGTAGCATGTAATCATTATTTTATGCCCCTCCCACTTGTCTCCCTTGGTTTTGCACCCTGGAATTCAGCAGCTCACAGCTGGCAAGACAGATGCAAGTCTGGAGAAGTCTGAAGAAGGGGGTGGGGGAATCTTTTCTTTTTTTTTAAACAGATGCTGAGTGCCACAAATTCTTGTCAGTGGGGAAATAACTCTTGCTTCTCTATAAAATCAGCAGCATGATGACGTCAATACTTTCTACCCACCTCTAAATGAGGGTGTCACCGAATGAGTCCAACTAACTATTCTCCCACGTACCCACCCAGGGAGCGTTTCTGCCAGGGCATGGCCTTGAATCAAGTGGTGTCTAAGGCTTGAGGTAACCCTGCTGTTGTGCAGACTGGGCTTCTGCTGCTTGCCTATAGTGATAGACATACACACCCTTGCCGAGGCCCAGGAGACCCTGCTCCTCATTCTCTTCTCTTGGGAGCAATTTTAGGACCTTTGTGAATCATTACCATCCAGGAGCCCTTCCTCTGCCCTCAAGCTGTTGCCTCCTGACTCTCTTGTCCCGCTTTCATCAAACTCTAAAAAGGAATCACCTGTTGTCTCGTTTCTTCATCTGCAGTCTTCTCTTTTGGCTAGATGACAATCTGGCTTGCATCCTCACTGCTCTTAAAACTGTCCTCTGGAGGCTCAGCAAACCCTGGCTTCTACAGGGCTAGACACTGGGCAGCAATTTCCCTGTGAATCTCTCCTCCTTGTTTCTTCCTACTTACTCAGTCTCACAGCTGGTTTCCTTTACTGCCCCTCCCCCTGTTCTCTAAACATGAGCTTCCTTTAAGGTTCTCTGTTTCTTGTCCATACTTTTCACTCCTGGGGATACTGTTCACTCCCAGGACTCTAACACATTCCTTTTCATGGTCATCCATTTATTCATCCATCCATTCAACAAGTTGGAGAAGGCAATGGCACCCCACTCCAGTACTCTTGCCTGGAGAATCCCATGGCCAGAGGAGCCTGGTAGGCTCTGGTCCATGGGGTCGCTAAAAGTCAGACACTGAGCAACTTCGCTTTCAATTTTCACCTTCATGCATTGGAGAAGGAAACGGTAACCCACTCCAGTATTCTTGCCTGGAGAATCCCAGGGACAGAGGAGCCTGTTGGGCTGCCGTCTGTGGGGTCGCACAGAGTCGGACACGACTGAGGCGACTTAGCAGCAGTAGCAGCATTCAACAAGTACCGGAATGAGCAGATGGGGCAAGTCTTTGACACTCATGAAGACACCCATCTCTGCCTGGGACAGCTCACAAGAGCTCCAAGGACCATGCTCATCCCTTGCTTTTCATCTGCACCTAAAATGTACCAACACCTCATTACTCCACTTGTTCAGAAACAATTTCCTCATCTCTTTCCTGAAATCTACTTTCTCTCCTATCTTCCTGGCTTTTTCACTGCTTTTCCATGTTCATCAAGACTTAACACAATGATTAGCATTCAGAGTATAGGCTCTGGAGCCAGACTACTTGGGTTCAGACCCTGGTTCCGCCACTCCCCTCCTCCCTACTTAGGGGAAGTACCCATCTGTGAAATGGGGATGATGATAATTAGACTTCAGAGGATTGCTATGAGGATTAAATGAGCTACTGCATTTATTTTAAATGCAGTTAGAATAGGGACTTCCCTGGCAGTCCAGTGGTTAAGGCTCTACACTTCCAAGGCAGGTGACGTGAGTTCCACCCGTGGTCATGGAACTAAGATCCCACATGCCACACAGTGTGGCCAAAAAGGAAAGGAAAAAAACAAAGAAAAAAAACACCCACATTAAAGCAGTTAGAATAGTGCCTGGCACATAATAAGAATTCAATTTAAAAAGCTGCTACTGCTGTTGCCAATCATAGTTTATGTTACTGTTGATGTCTTTTCTCCCACATATTCTACATCCAGTGGGTCCTAACCAATTGCCTCTAGCACTATTCCTTCATACATTTTTTTCTTTCACAAGCCTAGTTCACACACCCACTGCTCAGACCATGACAGCAGCCTGGTAACTTGCCTCTCCACGCTAACCCTCTTTAATGTGTTGCCAGATGGGCCTTCCTAAAGTATGGCTTGGCTCACGCAACTCTCCGGCTCTGAAAGCCTCTTGGCTCTCTTCCCTTTGCTACGCTTCTGTCTCCAGCCTCACCTGCGGTCCCGTTTCCTGTGCAACTTTAACTGTTCCCTAAGCCTATCCTCAGTTCTCACCCACACCCCTCCTCCATGCCTTTGTCCACACCACCTCTTTACCTGTAATTCTTTCCCCTTATATCTAAACAATATAATTAAGACGATATCCATCTTTACTTTTCAAATGCCCACTGCCTTGTAATTACGGGCAGACTAATTCTCATGGGGTCTCGATTCCGCCAATTTGCCCTGTTTCCCTCTGAACCTCTTCCTGACCATTCTCTACTGCGCCTGGAAGCTTCTTTCTTACTCTCCCCTGTTCCTCGCAGAGCCTAAGCTTGTCACAGCCCCAGGAATCTGTACCTGCAGTTCTTCCTGCCTGAAACTGTCCGCCTTGAGTGTTTCCAGGCATGTTCTCTCTTATCAGGGGGCCTTCTCTTGCCACCTCATCTTTAGACCCTTCAAGTCCCTCCCTTCCAGTCTGCCTGCTGTTTCCTCTGTGCACTGATCATTCTGTGAATACATCTTCACTATGTACTTGTTCACTTTTATCTTCTGCTGACCTCCACGAGTATACCAGATGTGTCAGAGCAGGGACCTTCCATTTCCTGTCTGCAGCTGTCTTTCCAGACTGGGACCCTAGCTAAAGGAATGATTCTCCACTTGTGAAATTCTTTAAGGTTCTTATATTTAGTCGGCAGATATTTACTGAGCACCTACTATTCACTGCAATGACTCTAGGCCTTGGGAATATAGGTGGGAGTACAAGACACATGATTGTGTGACCTTATGTTCTAGCAGGTGGGTGAGACAATACACCAACCAGTGGAAAAGGATATCAAGCAATGCTAACTGCCACCCAGACCCTTAAAATACAGTATGGTGATAAGAGAGTGATTGGGTGGCTGCCTAAGACAGAGTAGTCAAGAAAGACCTTTGTCTTTTAAGCTAAAGTCTGCATCATAAGAAGGAACTATCCAGAAGCAGCTCTATGAAGAACATCCTAGAAAGAGAAACCAGCTCAAAGGAGGGAATGAATGTGATGATTTAAGTTCAGTTCAGTCGCTCAGTCGTGTCCGACTCTTTGCGACCTCATGAATCGCAGCACGCCAAGCCTCCCTGTCCATCACCAACTCCCGGAGTTCACTCAGACTCACGTCCATCGAGTCAGTGACGCCATCCAGCCATCTCATCCTCTATCGTCCCCTTCTCCTCCTGCCCCCAATCCCTCCCACCATCAGAGTCTTTTCCAATGAGTCAACTCTTCTCATGAGGTGGCCAAAGTACTGGAGTTTCAGCTTTAGCATCATTCCCTCCAAGGAAATCCCAGGGCCGATCTCCTTCAGAATGGACTGGTTGGATCTCCTTGCAGTCCAAGAGACTCTCAAGAGTCTTCTCCAACACCACAGTTCAAAAGCATCAATTCTTCGGCGATCAGCCTTCTTCACAGTCCAACTCTCACATCCATACATGACCACAGGAAAAACCATAGCCTTGACTAGATGGACCTTAGTCGGCAAAGTAATGTCTCTGCTTTTGAATATTTTGCTTCCTGACCTGCATACAGATTTCTAAAGAGACAGGTCAGGTGGTCTGGTATTCCCATCTCTCTCAGGATTTTCCACAGTTTATTGTGATCCACACAGTCAAAGGCTTTGGCATAGTCAATAAAGCAGAGATAGATGTTTTTATGGAATTCTGTTGCTTTTTCCATGATCCGGTGGATGTTGGCAATTTGATCTCTGGTTCCTCTACCTTTTCTAAAACCAGCCTGAATATCAGGAAGTTCATGGTTCACGTGTTGCTGAAGCCTGGCTTGGAGAATTTTGAGCATGACTTTGCTAGCACATGAGATGAGTGCAATTGTGCAGTAGTTTGAGTGTTCTTTGGCATTGCCTTTCTTTGGGATTGGAATAAAAACAGATCTTTTCCAGTCCTGTGGCCACTGCTGAGTTTTCCAAATTTGCTGGCATATTGAGTGCAGCACTTTCACAGCATCATCTTTCAGGATTTGAAATAGCTCAACTGGAATTCCATCACCTCCACTAGCTTTGTTCATAGTGATGCTTTCTAAGGCCCACTTGACTTCACATTCCAGGATGTCTGGCTCTAGGTGAGTGATCACACCATTATTTGCTGGCATATTGAGTGCAGCACTTTCACAGCATCATCTTTCAGGATTTGAAATAGCTCAACTGGAATGCCATCACCTCCACTAGCTTTGTTCGTAGTGATGCTTTCTAAGGCCCACTTGACTTCACATTCCAGGATGTCTGGCTCTAGATGAGTGATCACACCATCGTGATTATCTGAGTCATGAAGATCTTTTTTGTACAGTTCTTCTGTGTATTCTTGCCACTTCTTAATATCTTCTGCTTCTGTTAGGTCCATACCATTTCTGTCCTTTATTTAGCCCATCTTTGCATGAAATGTTCCCTTGGTATCTCTAATTTTCTTGAAGAGATCTCTAGTCTTTCCCATTCTGTTCTTTTCCTCTATTTCTTTGCATTGATCGCTGAAGAAGGCTTTCTTATCTCTTCTTGCTATTCTTTGGAACTCTGCATTCAGATACTAATATCTTTCCTTTTCTCCTTTGCTTTTCGCCTCTCTTCTTTTCACAGCTATTTGTAAGGCCTCCCCAGACAGCCATTTTACTTCTTTGCATTTCTTTTCCATGGGGATGGTCTTGATCCCTGTCTCCTGTACAATGTCACGAACCTCATTCCATTGTTCATCAGGCACTTAAATCTATTTCTCACTTTCACTGTATAATCATAAGGGATTTGATTTTAAGGAAGTTAAAGTGATGAGCTAAAGAAAGTGTGGTTTGAGCTTAATGTCCAAGCAATAGAGATAAGTAATAAGGTCATATAGGCAGGCAAGGGAGACCACAGATGCTTTGCAGGGCCTGTTAAGATCTTTGGATTTTACCCTGAGTGAAACGGATTTTACCCTGAGACCATGTTAGAAGATGTTAAAGCAGGAAGAAACATGATCTAATTTAAATATTTAGAAGACAATTCCAGCTTTTTGGTAGAGGACAGAATAGAGATTGTTGCAGAAGTCCAAGTGAGGAAAGGTGGAAGTCTTTGGGGCATTATGGTTATTCATGTTTTATAGAGCGTAAATCTTTATTTAATCCCCAACCACGAGCAGCTAAGCAATGAGTGGAGTTTAATCATGCTAGGTATTCTGCAGAACCTGTTACATTGTCCTCATCTAGGACATGTTCAAACAAAATTTTACAGGAATTGAAAACAAGGAAGTGATTTAAGAAAATGTACAATGACAAGTGGGAAGAAAAAGGGAGGAAACATTGGTGCTATATAAGGGTGAGTAAGGGTCTGTTCCTGGGGTTCAGGGTATATGGAGGAGAGGGTAGGGCCACAACGACTCAGTGACCCCGTTAACTGCTGCCTTGAGAATGACTTCCTTTTTGTCTTTTTCCTTCCCAGGTTCACAAGTGAGTACATCCCCAGTGGTTTGGTACAAGCTTTTTTTTTTGCCATTTTTAGGTATGGCGCAGACAGCTCACCGTTTAAAGACATTTCTACAGGTTTTGAAGTTTTCTTTGCTGCCTCATGTTTTCACGGCCTCCTGTTTGCAGCCAGGTATTGCTATAATATCTCAGTGCCATCCATTCCCATAAGGAATGGGTGATGGTGATGCACTAGCCAAATGGTGATGCACATGGCTTGTTACTGCAAGTGGAATTTATGTGTGCTGAAACGATGTTATTGGAAACCTTTTCCGTGCTATTTCATGCTAAATATAGCATGCATGCTTCCAGGTGAAACTATCTGGAAATCAGGAATGTCCAAGCTAGCACACTTTAGAGAAGGTAGGCCAGTATAATTTGCTGACGTTTCAGCTTTGAATTAAATTTAGCTTCTCATCCTTATTAGAATCTAACTGCCAAATAGCACTCTACTTGGATTAATAAAGTTTTCTAATAAGCATATCACTTTCTAGTACTCTGCAGAGGCAGCTGAAATCTTGAGTACGGCTAAAGGGAGAACTGCCAAATGGAAACAGTATTGATACATTCTCTGTCCAGTACAATCATTCTTTTTGTTGTCAAGCCCAGCTCTGGGTTTATGAAGCCAGTCCAGCAAAAGACTTAGAAAACCATGAAAACCCACTCAAGCTGATGCTCCAGATTAATTTAGAATTTAAAGTGCTTGCAATTAACATTTTCAGGAGAAACTAGGGCTTATGATGACTGGAGTAGAGGGACAAGTAGGTAAGCTACTGCAGGGTAATTGGGAATCTCTAAGCACCCACTCATTGCTCCCAGGCTGATGACAGAAATTCAACCTTAATTTAGTCCAAGGCTTTGATCTCCATTAAAATACAGATGGAGCTGGATGTCTGTCTCTGTAAGACACCATTCACCTGTATATGAGTGAAGACTTTGATTCAGTTCAGTCACTCAGTCATGTCCAACTCTTTGCAACCCCTCGGACTGTAGCACACCAGGCCTCCCTGTCCATCACCAACTCCCGGAGTTCACTCAAAAAAGTTCACTCATGTCCATTGAGTCAGTGATGCCATCCAACCATCTCATCCTCTGTCATCCCCTTCTTCTCCTGCCCTCAATCTTTCCCAGCATCCTTTCAAATGAGTCAGTTCTTCACATCAGGTGGCCAAAGTATTGGAGTTTCAACTTCAGCGTTAGTCCTTCCAATGAATATTCAGGACTGATCTCCTTTAGGATGGACTGGTTGGATCTCCTTGTAGTTCAAGGGACTCTTAAGAGTCTTCTCCAACACCACAGTTCAAAAGCATCAATTCTTTGGTGCTCAGCTTTCTTTAGGACTTCCCTGGTGGCTCAGATGGTAAAGCCTCTGTCTACAATGCGGGAGACCCGGGTTTGAGCCCTGGGTTGGGAAGATTCCCTGGAGAAGGAAATGGCAGTCCACTCCAGTACTACTGCCTGGAAAATCCCATGGACAGAGGAGCCCGGCAGGCTGCAGTCTATGGGGTCGCAAAGAGTCGGACACGACTGAGCGACTTCCCTTCACTTCACTTCACTTCAGCTTTCTTTATAGTCCAACTCTCACATCCATACATGACTACTGGAAAAACCATAGCTTTGACTAGATGGAAGACTTTGATACCAGAAGGCAAAATTGCTGAACCTGAGAGCCTGGAAGACTTGGGGTGGGATTGGTTGTGCTGAAGTGGGGCTTCCCCATCTAAAACCTCTCCATGCTCCACATTCTTCTCCACATCTAGCTACGCACTGAACTAATGGTAGTACTGAAGACCAGTCACTGATGGCCAAAAAAAAACAAAAAGAAACAAAACTACTTCACACAGCCTGCTTCAGTGAGAAGGTTCAAGAAGAAAATTATGATACTTATTTCAGAGAAACTAAAAAGCCTTTCTCATGCTTATGATTTTCCTTTCCATCTGTTACATGAACACCCACCCCTTTGCAAACACATTCACAGTTCACCAATGATAATTTAGAGTGATAACATGGATATAATTTCCCATACGGTAGTGCTCTATTCTGAAATCTTAGGGACCATAAAAATTGGAGTCCTTCCTTCTGCCCTCCCTAGACACAAAAGCAAGAATGACAGGCTAAAATCACATGCTGTTAAAAATGTTTGTGCTGAACAAGAGTCCAACAACAAGGGAGGATGTCTGTTTACCTTGAGAAATTTTTTCAGCTGTTGCCATTTTATTGCTTTTGTTAAAACCAATGCCTTCAATTTCTTCACTCGAGACATTGAGACATATTCCACAATGGCACACTTCAGGGCAACTGAGCATTAAAAGAGGATTCATACAGTTGAGGTATGACTCAAATTTTGTGGGAGACAGCAGATAGAATGGCAAAGAGAGAACCTATAAAAAATTCAGGAGTAATGTTTCTATGCACATCCTCTACTCTGTACCAAAGAGAATATTCACAGAGTTGATATAAAACTATACAAGCCAGACAGAGTGTCAGTGTGCTTATCTGCTCATAAAATATTTTGGATAGCTAATTATGTAATAACCTGAAGCATATTCCTTGTATATAAAGGGGAAAATGCAGTAAAAGGGTAAAGACAAATGTTTGCACAGTTCAGGACTAAGTTGTACATTAGAGCTTCACATTTAAGGCTTGAAACCCTACAATTTGACAAACAAAAGGCCAGACATACAGTTACTGAATTTTGTTTGAAATTCACCTTCACATACAGCCAACTTGGAATCCACACACAAATAAAAAGAAATGTGAAGACACCACTGCCACAGACAAGTAATAGTGGCTTTCGTTATACCACCAGAATACGCAAAGCAAAAGGTTAATATTTTTGAGGGGAAAAATGTTAATGCTGTAACCACGAAATAACATGAAACGAATGGCATGATTAGGAGATGAACTGTTCAGCTAGTAAGTTTGAGAAATGACTCCTAAGTCTTATAGGGAGATACGAATGACTCATGAGGGACCCCCAAATCAAGACTTTACTTTCAAAGTCTTGCACACTGTAACTCTAATAAGAGAATAATGCAAAATTCACGCATGGTGTTAAAAAAAAAAAAGGACTACAGGCAGATGATCTAGTACAGGAGTATAAAACATTTTCAAACCAAGTGGAGGTCCAATAGATGGAGCATCAGAACTTTCCATTCCACATTCACTGTTATATAGTTCAGTGCTTGGAAGAGTCACAGGCTCCTCAGAAAGTCATGTGTTAAGGGTAATGATGGAAAACAAATGGAGTGAGAAGCCTACTTAACATGGTTTTTCACTGATGATTCTTTTTAGGAAAAAAAAATGGTTAAAGGAAACTTCAGCATTCTACCTAATGCATTTGTTAGAAAAATGTTAAATTAAGTCATTTGCAGTCAAAATGAACAAATTGGAGGTCTGCCTAGGTGCAGACCTACATGCGTTCCAACCACGTGTAGTCTGGCTAAAGAGATAGCTAATTGACGATTGTTCCTTTCATTGCTTGTCCATTAGGATAAATCCAGCTTGCGGACACTGAACCTTCCAAAGACAAAGAACTGCATTAATTTTGTACTTCTAGAGCGCTTAATAAATCTGACACTGTCTGGTGGTTTTCTTCATTTTCTATCACTTGACAGCTACTGGGATCACAAGTTTCAGAGAATCTATTTTCCTGGGTAAAATTAATAGCAATAAAACAAGCTCAATGGAATATGACCAAATCACAGCACTCATCATATGGAATTTCAAAAAGAACCTGGGAAGTATATTGGAGAGGATTTGTACTATACAACGTATAAATTCAAAGTGTTTCCCTGAGTCAGAGGCATTCATTTAATATCAAGACAAATATGATGTCACTTCATTTGTTGAAACAAACAGGATACCTAAGCCCAAGGAGCAGCTTCATGTGGTCAAGGTTCCTCATGGAAATGCTCGAGACTTTTTCTTTCTTAGGCTGGAGTTTGTATTGAATCAAGTAAGTTCTTCATAATTTTTCTTTCCTAATGGATTTCCCCCTATATATGTTTGCAAGGGGGAAGAAAAGCAAAGGGCAGCAAAACCAGCCTTAAGTGCTTGGCAAATGGTCTTCCTGAATCTGGACCTCATAAATCGTATAAAATGTTATATTTCAACAATAGCTGGAAAAGCTTTTCTCTCTGCAATGATGAAGCCCAGCTTCAAAATTTATAGTTCATCTCAGAAATGGATTATAAAAGGAGACTGACTTAGCTGTCTATCAAGTGAGCCTGACAATAGCAAATAAGGTGTGAGCGTTCAATGTCAAATATATATTTAATATTAAAATTCTCAGATTAAACATTGCAAAGGGGTTTCCTTTGCAACACATGCTGATAGGAGTGGTGATAGATGGAGCCTGGGTTGTCATAGCAATGTCCAGACCCTGATGTGACATTTCTTTCACTATCTACTGGGAGGGTCTTATTTTTCTAATATCGCCCATTCAAAGGGATGCTATTCTATCAGGGGTAAGGCTGAGTTGATCAAAACAAGATCCAAACAGATGTGGCTTAGTTCCGTGAATAGACCCAGGTGTGTAATCATTCATTTTTGTATAGATGGGTATAAAAACCTGAATCCAAAAGTGTCTTGATAAATCCAAGTAGATTTTCTAAGGGAGGAAGCAGAGGTTGATTCCAATAACTATTCCTCCTGGTAATGGAAGAGAGCTGAGAGAGAATGAAAACTTCTAATGGTAATTTGGAACAGGCATGAACTTCCATAAAAATACTTAACTTTGCTAAGAAGCTATGAAGTTCAAAGTAAAATGATAAGATACTATTTTTCACCAACCAAATTAGCAAAGATTTAGGGGGAAAAAGAGATAATATTCAGGGTTGTTAGGTGGGAGTGAAATGAATTCTCTCCTACATTGCTTGGTGGAAGCATTATTTGCATTATTTGCTTCAATTTTTCTAGAAAATTGTTGGCAACGTATTTCAAACTTTTTTCCTTCTAGGAATCCTAAGGAAAGAATCCAAGCTGTGTAGCAAGATGTGTATACCGAGGTGCTTATCTGGTAGTAATCTGTAACATTGTAAACTCGGACACTACTGAAGCGACTTAGCAGCAGCAGCAGCAAACTCTGAAACACCCTAAATGTCTAGCTCTAAGAAAAAGGTTACATAAATTCAGGTACAGTTACATAATGGTAACCACTGAATGTAATAATTTTGAAAAGATTAATTGGCACAGGAAGAGATCACCATATAATGGTAGAAAGCCCATATATCAAAATTTATATGTTCATGTAAATACTATATTTGTATATAAATGTATGTATAAATGTAAATACTATATATGTATATAAATGTATGAGCACAAATTGTGTATTTTATATAGAGTGATATACACAGAAAAAAACACTGTAAGAAACACTAAAATGTGACGGATGGTTAACTCTGGATTGCAGGATAACTGGTGTTTTGATTTTTATTTTCTAGTCTGGTAACTAAGTTTAATATAAAATACTTATTATAGAAAAAGTAGAAAGTAACAGTTTATCTTTAAATAACAAAAATATAAAAAGAAGGCATATAGTAGTAGAGTCAGAACTAACTAGAATGGAGTAGAAATTGAGTATTTATTCACTGGGTAGTTGGGGAAGAGTTTCTCTTCTATCAGCTTTAGCTTCCTTTTCTTCCTTACTAGAAAGAACAGTTGTAGTGAAGATGAAATTGGGAACGTGTGTGTGAAAGTGCTTTGTAACCCAGAGGAAAGCTACAAGAATGAGTTATTTTAAATCGAACATGGTGAAAAAGAGCAAGAAAGCATTTCACAGGGGATATAAGAGATTGAAGATTAAGTTTACAAAAATATAATTTGGTTAGTGGAGGGGTCATTTAAATTTAACAAAGAAAAGGGTATTTCCCTACTCAGAAGGTGGTAGGCTGAATTGCAAATTTAAAAATATATCCACAGAATATTATATTGGGAAACATATAGGAAAGAAGCCTTTCAGTTAGTGCTTGCCTCCTTCCTGCTGAATTGTATTTCAGCTTTCACTAACAACGTAACGTATCACCAACATTAATGAGTGAAACATGCCCCACTGTCAGGCAGCAGAAAACCAGCAGCCTATAAACAATTTGGTATTGTAAAACCCTCTAATGGAGCTTAATGAGAGAGCTAACATTTAGATACAACAGGGCTGACACAAGATGTGACAGTCCCCACAACACATTACTTTGTTGGTCGTCCGAATCATAAATAGAATTTTAAGTTTGCTTGTATTTTTCATAACTGATCCATGAAGAATTAAACCTGTGATTAATATGCAATGGGTAATATGTTAAATTTATAAAAGCAATCCTCCTTTTATTAATGGGAAAAGGAGAGTTTTGAGAGGTCTAGTAGTTGAAAGTGATCCTGGGAGATGGTAATAGAAGGGGACTATCTGGGGACTATATAGTAGGGAAGCTATTGAAACTTCCTCATCCAGAGCTCTCTTTTATGAGATTCTTGGAAGAGCTGCTGACAAATGCAGAATACCAAGCTTCTGGCTCACGTGAGCTAAGTTGCTTCAGTCATGTCTTTGCAACCCCATGGACTGTAGCCCACCAGGCTCCTCTGCCCATGGGATTCTCCAGGCAAGAATACTGGAGTGGGTTGCCATCTCCTGCTCCAGGGGATCTTTCCCGCCCACGATGGAACCTGCATTTCTTATGTCTCCCTCATTGGCAGGTGGGTTCTTTACCACTAGCACCAGCTGGGAATGATGCTCTAGTGATGCACTTCAACTTTCATTTCTGGAAATTCTCTTTTTTAATTTTCTTGGTCATCAATTGCCTTTCCATCTAATCCAAGTGACTGCCCATTTCCTTGTTAATTTCTCTTTCTTCTTCCTGTAGTCAACTTCCTATCCTCTCATTTGTTTCTCTTATCCCTTCTGAGAGCCACACAATCCTAGGATTGGAAGGGACATCTAGAGCTCATTCTTCTCTCTATTTATTTGACTGATTATAAATACACAAGGCTGATGACTGTGCAAGGTTTCAAAGGATTCTACAGAACCCGAGAACAGCATCTTGTTTTTGCCCTACATGGCTGCTGCTTCTGGGAATTAAGTGCCAAGTAAGTTTTAAGAATAGAAAATTATTAATCCTTAGGAATGGAACAGGTAAAGTCTCCAGAGAGTCAACACATGAGAATCAGTATAATATTCTTCAGCCTACTCTTTTATGATATAAATTATTATGTCATACATTATATATCACCACATATTATACGATATAAAAATAGTTATTATTACAAAATGCAAGGTGATGGTCCCTATCACTCTAAAAATAAAACTTCACTGTTATAATAACAGACAAAATTTAACTTACGTTGTTTGATTAATTGTTGAAAAAGTGAACCACTTGGCTCTAACCTTAAGAAAACCAGGACAACTTTGAAAGACACTAAAGAGAAAGTATGTATCTGTGTGTAAATCTACAGGCTTAGTTTTTCTTCTTAACTTTCCATGACCTCATGGATTGAGCAGAAAACTCAAATTATACAGTTTACATATCCTGTGTTACCTTCAGAGAATAACAATACTCATCTATTCACACCTCTCAAAAGCCAGCACAGGAGAAAGAAATCTAATTCCAAGACTATAAAAGCATTGCTGGCTAGAGGAAAGCCCAGCTAAACAAAAGAGCCCTCAGACACCCTGAGTGCTGACAGCACCCAACCTCGCTCTTTTCTGTTCCAAGGAGGCTGAGTGACGATTCCCTCTTCTCTAGGACTGTGTGTCTCCCTGGGCTAGCGATGCTTCTATAAAGCAGGTTTGACAACAATGGAGAGTCTCCAGCCCGCTAAACAAAAAGTGACAACTCCATTTGAAAGCCGTCCCTAGATGTATTCTGTGTGCAGAAATTATCTGTGACAGTCCCGATCAAAAGAGAGTTTCATTTCACTTAGAAGGCAAATGGACAATACAATGGGTTATCTTGAATGTTATCATTTTGTTCAGTTAATGGCTAAAGTATTTTCTAATGAGTCTCTCATAGGTTATGACTTTTAAACTTATAAAAGTAGGTTTTCATTGATAATGGTTTTTTAAAAATTAATCCAATGCCTGTAATTGAAGGAAAATATTTATGTAGAAAAAGATATATGGATATATCAATTTGAAAACCTAGTTCTGGTTATATAAACTGAATGTTTCCATATATGAATCCATGGATGTATCTGGGCAATTTTACCATTAGACTTTTTAGTTTACTCCTGATATTTGGAACCCACCTTAACAACAAATGTCAATATAGATCCACCTACAAAGACAAAACTGTGAACAACATACTTTTAGTCTGAATTAAAGGGCATGAACCAGGACAAAACTTACAATTCATCAAATGTCAGACTAAAAGGATCAATCCTTCATTCTATGTCTGATACACATCACTCTTGGGCTTGAAAAATCACAACAGGCTTTGTTTTAAAGAATACTTTCATAATCACCCATCTATCATAGGCCAGAGCACTCTTTGAGCGTACCATGATTCTAGAGTAAATTCCATACAATTATCCCACACTGTTTAACATACACCCAAACATTACTTTCTTGGCTTTGTTTCACAAACTCTAACTCCTAGCCTTGGGTGACTCACATCTGTACTAAATTTTATTAGATTCATAGGTAGGTCTTCAGTAGATTCTGGGACAAAGGACCTAGGTGGGAAGGGAGATTATCCTGAAATACCAATAGTGACTTGCCTGTATTCCTTTCTTCTATAGTCCTTGCCCTCCCTTTAAAAGTTTTGGTACTATTCTGAATAAGAGAGATTCTTTTAAAACTTTTTTTAAGGAACATTTCTACATAGCAATAAAATTTATAATAGCCTAATTGCAAATTCTGATATTAAATTGGATCAACGGAAAAATCACAGCTAAAGCATGAATGTTTGTATATATGTATGTGAGCGTAAGCTCAGTTGCTTCAGTCGTATCTGACTCTTTGAGACCCTATGAACTGTAGCCCACCAGGCTCTTCAGTCCATGGGATACTTCAGGCAAGTTACGGGAGTGGGTTGCCATTTCCTCCTGCATGGGATCTTCCTGATCCAGGGATCGAACCCGTGTCTCGGGCATTGCAGGCAGATTCTTTACCACTGAGCCATTGAGGAAGCCTGATATATGTATGTATGTAGATATAACTCTATTGCCAATTTTTTTTTTTCTTTTTTTGACAAATCTCATAACTCAAGTTCTCATTATTTAAGGACAAGACCACCTGGATGACAGACAAGAGAGATTTCCAATATGAAGTTTAGGGAGATTCAGAGTAATGTTCTAATTCCTAAAATCTGGGGTTATGGGAGAGTATCACTGCAAGGATAAGCAGAAAGAGTTTTGAGGGTGGACCCATGAACATTGTTTAACAGAGAAGGTAGCAAAGAGGTATGANGTTCTCATTATTTAAGGACAAGACCACCTGGATGACAGACAAGAGAGATTTCCAATATGAAGTTTAGGGAGATTCAGAGTAATGTTCTAATTCCTAAAATCTGGGGTTATGGGAGAGTATCACTGCAAGGATAAGCAGAAAGAGTTTTGAGGGTGGACCCATGAACATTGTTTAACAGAGAAGGTAGCAAAGAGGTATGAGGCAGCAAAATGAAGCTCAAAGGCAGCAAAGGGGCCTGAGGAAACAAATGATAATGATATGAAAGATTTCTTTTTTATTTAATTGTTAAAGATACTTTGAAGAGGAATAAGAAAGGATAGGTCACTTCTGGGAGGAAATGCTTTGACGTGATAATAGCACCAGAGGAAAGGCAGAGCAACCTGAACTTCTATTTTGCTTCCATTAAAGAATCACAGAACTATATAATTTTGGAGCCAGGAAGAAAGGCTGAGGTCACTTAGTCCCACCCTCCCATCTTTGCAGATGAGGAAAGATGCCGAGAGATACTAAGCAACTCCTGTGATATCTCCAAAAGTAGGCAGAAGAAACGCAGGAAAGGATGGAGGGAGGGGAGATAAAAACACACAATCCAGGATGCTTAAAAAGCACTCCAGTTGCTGGTACTCACAAATTACATCCAGGATTTTAAAAAGCAGAAAAGAGTGCCCCTAGAAGTGCAGATGGTATTCTTGAGAAACTGTAGAAAATGGAAGATGTGCCCAGATACTTGACATGAGCAAATCACAGTTGGATTTTGTTAAATGGCTTAAGCAAATTCTAGAAAAAGTAGAGGACAGAGGGTTCAGTGCTCATTTCTAGCAAGATTCTCTGGAATACAACAGTAGAGCTGACTAGCGATCATCTAAAGGAGTTAGCAACAAATGTTAGTTGTGGGGAGGAGATTTATGAAAAAATAATTGCCAAGAAGTCTTATCTCTTGGCATAGTGGCCATATTATGCTGACTTTAGCATCTGAACAATAAATGCTATCTTGTACCCTTAGGAAACGATTGAAGCAGAGACTTGATGGAGGAAATGGTGACCCATTGTGTTTGGGGAAGACTTTCATCTATGGATGCTAGGCTAGGAGGCATTTCCTGACGGAACAGGAATAGCTTTTGTTGCCCCAGTGGTGGCAGCCAAAGACTAGTAGAAACTAGTAGAAGCACTGAAACTAAAATTCACAGCAGATCAGAGGGAGGAGGCAGCCAGAGGGAGACTGTGCTGACCAGGAAGCCAGACAAGTTGTATTAACTTGGGAGGCTGGTCAGTCCAAGAGTGACCAGGAAGCCGTGTGATCTTGAAGCCTCCCAGTTAAGAGTGGAGCCACTTGGCTTCACTGATTCCTCCAAAGCATACTTATTGATTATCAGAAGCCTCAGGAATAGATGCTGGGATTAGAAATAAAGTGTTTCTGCTTCACGATTTCATTGAGAAAGCAAACAAGAAACAGTTAATTCTAACACATGATCATTCTGTGGTTCAGGTCTCAGGGGAAGCCAGTCCTTGAGTGGGGGAGTCTGGGCTAAATCCTGAGTAACACATAGGGCTTAACTCAGAAAACAAACAAAAATGGGCACAGGGAGAAACTGCACCATAGTCAGTTAGAGCAACGGTCTTGGATCATGCAGCTAAGGCTGGGGGTCCTCAGAAAATTGGGAGGATGGGGAGAGCCCTAGCAAGAAGAGAGCTGAAGAGGGAGTTGTATTTCGAGAGTCATCTGTAAAAGGTAATGCATATAGAGAACTTACCTGACTCAGGTGGTAAAGAATCTGCCTCTAATGCAGGAGACCATGATTTGATCCCTGGGTCAGGAAGATCCCCTGCAGAAGGGCATGACAACCCACTCCAGTATTCTTGCCTGGGAAATCCCATGGACAGAGGAGCCTGATGGGCTACGTGAGCATGGGGTCACACAGGGTCACACAACTGAGTGACTAACACTTTCACTTTACATAAGAAGCACAGGGCAAGATTTCCTGGCTCAGTCACTGCAGTACCCCCCAAAGAGCCTTATTTAATTAGCGCAACACCAAAGGGAAAGCACGAGGGACCAGAAAAAGTGTTTGAGGAATGCTGCCTCCAACATTTCCACAAGGAGAAATGTCATGCATAGACGACAACCAGGCCCACTTGTTCCCTCTTCCTGGGAAAGAGTCTGGGTGTTTGGCTCCGGGAGGTAGAAATCTCAGTAAGGACCCAGATTTCTGGCTGAGCATCTAGGTGGATAATAGTGCTCTATATGAAGGTGTCACAGGCACAAAATAGCAGCAATGCTTGGCAAGAAAGGCTTGTAATTAAAAGTGAGTATTAAAACAAGAGACATGCCACCTTGACAGGATTATCAGCTGACTGATCAATTCAGTTCAGTTCAGCTCAGTCACTCAGGCATGTCCGACTCTGCGACCCCATGAATCGCAGCATGCCAGGACTCCCTGTCCATCACCAACTCCCGGAGTTCACTCAGATTCACGTCCATTGAGCCAGTGATGCCATCCAGCCATCTCATCTCAGATGCCATGATCTTCATTTTCTGAATGTTGAGCTTTAAGCCATAGTAAGAGTGTAATCCAAGGGAAGAGAAGGCTCTGCTCCGAGGCACTGCCTTTCACCATTCCTGGCTAGAATGAATAACTAATGGGAAGGAAGGAAGGATTGTAGTTGAGTGAGAATCACATGGAAGTTAAATTGTTGTAATTGGTCATACACAGGCCTGAGTCAACTGATGACAAAATTTGCACGAGGGGACGATACACACTCCATATCTGCAGGCCAGGCTCCATGCTCCTGTTTAAGGAAGAAGCTTCTTAAGCTCAACTAGATTTTTGGTTCTATCTTACTTCCAGGTAAAGCAAGGACAGATCTGGAATACAGTCAGACCAGCATCTTGTCTAGCCATGTCCATTTTGAGGTTTTACCTCACTGAAGGACTGATACTAAAGCTGAAGCTCCAATATCCTGGCCACCTGGTACAAAGAGCTGACTTACTGGAAAGACTCTGATGCTGGGAAAGATTGACGGCAAGAGGAGAAGGGAAAGACAGAGGACAAGATGGTTGGATGGCATCACTGACTCAATGGACATGAGTTTGAGCGAACTCCAGGAGATGGTGAAGGACAGGGAAGCCTGGTGTGCTGCAGTCCATGGGGTCGCAAAGAGTCGGACACGACTTACTGACCAAACAACACTGCAGCAACTGGCACCAAGCTGGGGTACATTCCTCTAGAGATGGAAAGGGTAGGGCTGACAGATTTGTCTGTTCCCTAGAATGCGGAATGTGTTATTTACATGTCTTTTTCTTACTCTAGTGTGTAAACTCTGTGAAAGAAGGAACAGTCAGTCTTATCTAGCAGAAGTTTGGGGTTTAACTTAAGGAAATATTTTCTGCCATCAGAACTACCTAAAATGAGAAGGTCCTCCCCTTACTCTGGATGCTGCTGCTGCTGCTAAGTCGCTTCAGTTGTGTCCAACTCTGGGCAACCCCATAGACGGCAGCCCATTGNTATCTAGCAGAAGTTTGGGGTTTAACTTAAGGAAATATTTTCTGCCATCAGAACTACCTAAAATGAGAAGGTCCTCCCCTTACTCTGGATGCTGCTGCTGCTGCTAAGTCGCTTCAGTTGTGTCCAACTCTGGGCAACCCCATAGACGGCAGCCCATTGGGCTTCCCCATCCCTGGGATTCTCCAGGCAGGAACACTGGAGTGGGTTGCCATTTCCTTCTCCAATGCATGAAAGTGAAAAGTGAAAGTGAAGTCGCTCAGTCGTGTCTGACTCAGCGACCCCATGGACTGCAGCCTACCAGGCTCCTCCGTCCATGGGAGTTTCCAGGCAAGAGTACTGGAGTGGGTTGCCATTGCCTTCTCCACTCTGGATGCTAGTATCTGAAAAACTTCAAACTGAAGCATCAGCCATCACTGGGAGTATGTTGAAGGGATTCCATGCTATCCAAGCTGGCAGCCGATAAAAAAGTGGCTACTGAACACTTAAGATGCAGCTAGTCAAACTGAGATGTGCTGTAAAGTATAACAAATACAGCAGATTTCAAAGACTTGGTATGAAAAAAGAAGTATAAAATAGCTCTGTACAAACTGTTTGGAATACTTGTTGAACTTACCTTTTACATATATTGGGTCAAGTGAAATACATTATGAAATTAATTTTACCTCTTTAAACAGAGCTACAAAATTTTTAAAATTACATGTGTGGCTCACCTTATATTTCTATTGGACAGAGCTGCTCTAACCTGAAATCAAACAGCTCCACTGTCCTGATACCAGGTTGGGCCTTGTGGTTCTGTTCCGATTTTGACTGTTCCCCACATAGAGAAGAAAAGTCTCCTTAATTCAGAACATCTTCCCATTTATTACAGTTCAGTAGGAAAATCCCATGGATGGAGGAGCCTGGTAGGCTGCAGTCCATGGGGTTGCTAGGAGCCAGACATGACTGAGCGACTTCACTTTGACTTTTTACTTTCATGCATTGGAGAAAGAAATGGCAGCCCACTCTAATATTCTTGCCTGGAGAATCCCAGGGATGGGGGAGCCTGGTGGGCTGCCGTCTATGGGGTTGCACAGAGTCGGACACAACTGAAGCAACTTAGCAGCAGCAGCAGCAGCATCTCACATAATTAATAAGCACATCAATATGTGACCCAACTCCCACAGAAAATACCCTTTTTATCCTCTTTTCTTACTAAGTTGCAAATGGCTCCAGTGGTGTCTACTTCTTTTTGTTATTCAAAAAAGAAATAAATAATTTAATCTAAAATTAAGGCATTCAAACAAGACGGTGGCAAAGGACATACCTTAGAAACTTTTGTCTTGTTTAGAATGTAGTTCAATGAGGATGATACTCTTATGAGAAAATACAGTATTTAGTTAAAGTAACACCAATACACAAATATGAGAATAAAGCACAAGATTTTAATGTAACTGGCTTTAAAGCAAATGATGGAATAAACAGAACCATTGAGACTCTTAACTGAATGGGGTGTGGTGGGAAAAATGGATTACTTATTTGTATTGATAAAACTAATCTTGGCAGATCTGTAACAGCGCTTGGGGAAGAAATTAAAATTTATGCTTATTCAACTGTGGAGACAAAGCATAAAGTGAAGGTCCAAGAGGCTACTCTGAGTGCAGCAAGAGGTCAACGCAGGGATAGTGACGCAGACTGCAGCTTTTACAATACAAGTAAGACAAAGAGAAAGTCATGCTCTCCCTTCCAGGAAACAGAATCCCAAACAGAGCCAAGAATATTCTGGCCTGTACATGAATGTGCTTTCTCACACATCTCCCCGACATGAGGAAATGACAGCTGAAACACTGGAAGGTTATAAAAAGATCTGCCACGTATTCATTGAAAATGATTTTTAAAACCAACAACAATGAATCACTGCCTTACTCTAGCCCATGCCCTTGCTCATCACAGTGTAGTCCCTGGACCAGGCTGGTGAGCATCAGTCACCCAAGAGCTTGTCAGAAATGCGGAATCGCAGGCCTCACCTTGGACCTCTGGAGTCAAAATCTTTTAAACAGGATCCCCCAGTGATCTGAAGGCAGCAGTTGGAAAAGCTAAGCTTTTCCTCTGTAGAAATAGACTTCTCTGTCATAGCTGCTCACTTCCTATCTGGAGAACCCCATGGAAGGTGACCTCCCGCCTCTCACCCTGCTTATGAAAAGAGCACCAGCGAGTTAGGGATCCTCTTTGGAGGCAGCTTTCAACCCATCATTGGTCAATTAATGCAGCTTTTAGCTGCAATTATTGGACCTCACTGCTCCCCAGATGCTTCTGACATCTGCAGACAAGTTTTTCCCCCATTCCTTCAACAGGGCAGGTTTTCTCCCAGAAGGACCTGTTTTCTTTCCTTTTGCATCATTCGATTTTCACCAGAATGGAAAAAAGCTTTGAATTATCAGTTTTTCTAAAGTGAACCGATACTGCCTTTCTTAAAGGAGAATGACTTGCCACTCAGCCGCCCATAATTACAGCAAGAGCTGCCAGTGGCCTGGGACTGCTATTCAGGAGAGTGCTATTACTGTCCTCAAGGAAAGTTTATAGATTTGGGCTTTATACTCATGGGGGATAAAAGAGTCTAGATAATGAAAAAGAATTTTAGGGAAAGAAAAATAACTTAAAAGAGAAAAAAAAAGAATACAAAAGTCAACATAGCAGGGTGGTGGTTGAGTGTCTATCTCAGCTCTGGATTCAGGCTAACAAGGTACAAATCTTGCCCCTCCCCTGATGACATCAGGCCAGTTCCTTACCCTTTCTGCAAATAAGATTCCTCATTTGTACTTTGGGAATAGTAAAGATACTGCCTGGTTAGGTGGTCAGAAGGTTAAATGACACATGTAAAGCAGTGAATACAGCATTCAGCTACAGCAAATTCTCAATAATGTTAGTGCTGGCCATCTCCCGGTGGCTCAGTGGTAAAGAATCCACCTGCCAATACAGGAGATGTAAGTTTGATCCTTGGGTTGGGAAGATCCTTTGGAGAAGGAAATGGCAACCCCCTGCAGTATTCTTTCCTGGAAAATTCTATGGACAGAGGAGACTGGCATGCTACTGTCTTTAGGGTTGCAAAAGGATTCAGACATGACTTAGCAACTAACCAACAAATCATTATTAATAATTCTTGATTTTATTTCTTACCAACCATTGCAATTTGCTTTCTGTGTTATATGACATTAGGTTAAACTTTGATTGTTTTAAGTAGACATGCAGATGAAAATGTAATAAAGGCAACCTTCTAAAAACATGCTAAAATGTCAAATTGCTCTCCTTTTCTTTAAACCAGGAGCAAAATGATTTCGACTTGTTAGAGAGATCACAAAGTCATTTCAGCACTACAGTGTAGGTACAAGTCTCAAATTACAAGGCATCTTGCGGAACCAAGAGCAGCCTGGTGTTGACTAATTAACTTCTCAAGGCTTCCGAGGGGTCTCATGGGCATTTACAGGTTCTACCAACCCAAAGAAGGCTGAAGAAGAGGAAATAGGATTAACTTCTTGATTAGAAGGGTGATTAAATGCTAGAACAGAATACCAAGGGAGGCTGCAGGATTTCCATCCCTGGGGAACTTTCAAACAGGAGCCACAACTGTCTGGCCTGTAGGATTTGAGTCTTATGCCTAGTCACAGGGGATTTAACTGAATACACTCAAAAAGAAAAATACACATTTTAATGTTAATATATTTTAAAAATCACTAGAATTATTTTACTTGAAATTTACAGGAAAATATGCTCTTGAATGATCCCACCCACACCCTGAGATTCCTAAATCCCTTTCTTGGCTACTCCATGCTCAGTGTGGCTGTGATAGAGTTACAGTACTTGTTTCTGTGTTTGTGTCTCCTCCACTAAACTATATGGTGCCTGAGAACTGTCATGCTCAGTCACACATGAACACCTGGTACAGGAGAAGAGTAGGTGACCATTTAGTTGGATGGATGCAAAGACATTTAAAGCAGCCTTTGAAATCCTGCTTCCAAACTTTTTAGTAGCCTTTTCACTTCTTTATTCAATAGTTATTGAGCTAAGCTATGACAAATACTCCAAAATCACTGCAGATGGTGACTGGAGCCATGAAATTAAAAGATGCTTACTCCTTGGAAGGAAAGTTATGACCAACCTAGACAGCATATTAAAAAGCAGAGACATTACTTTGTCAACAAAGGTCCATCTAGTCAAGGCTACAGTTTTTGCAGTGGTCATGTATGGCTGTGAGAGTTGGACTGTGAAGAAAGCTGAGCGCCGAAGAATTGATGCTTTTGAACTGTGGTGTTGGAGAAGACTCTTGAGAGTCCTTTGGACTGCAAGGAGATCCAACCAGTCCATCCTAAAGGAGATCAGTCCCGGGTGTTCATTGGAAGGACTGATGTTGAAGCTGAAAGTCCAACAGTTGGGCACCTGATACGAAGAGCTGACTCATTTCAAAAGACCCTGATGCTGAGAAAGATTAAGGGCAGGAGGAGAAGGGGACAACAGAGGATGAGACAGTTGGATGGCATCACTGACTCAGTGGACATGGGTTTGGGTGGACTCTTGGTGTTGGTGATGGACAGGGAGGCCTGGCATGCTTCTGTTCACGGGGTCGCAAAGAGTCGGACACGACTGAGCAACTTAACTGAACTGAACTGATGACAAATGCATTCAACAAATATTTCTATAGCACCTACTATGTGCAAGGCAAACCTTTACCCCAAGAAACCTATGATAGAGACAGATGCATTAAAAAAAAAAAAAATAGGTGTTTCCATTACCAAGATGTCTGCTGTTTCAGACTACAGGAAACACCCACTACAGGGTGCAAACAATAGACTGCAATTGTTTTGTCTCTCTCACAGAATTACAGAGTAGCTTCTTAAAAACCCCATTGGTTCTTCCTACTCTAACTCAGAATCATGCAGCACGCAGGAAGGATATAAAATGTGCCTGGTTACCTGGGATGAAGGCGTTAGTGAAGATTCCTTCAGTAAGATACTTTGCTGGCCCATTTTCCCACTTGGAGACTTTTACTCCAAAGGAAAGTCCCCTGAAGCTATGACCAGGCTGCAAAGTGTGTGAGAAGGGTGGGCTTCCCTACTTGGGAAGGCCTGTTTTGTTAAAATGCTCTTGGTAAACAGAAAAGGCCACAGTCTATCAGGATTTCAGTTGCAGTGTGCAAGTGACTGGCCTATAAACATAATTTTAAACAGCTTTTCTTCAGCAACTCTGACTGTTTAATTAATCTTCAGCCATTAACCATTCATTTCAAATGCCACTTACGAAATCTTAATTTTGCACATTATCAGCTGGTTCACAAATAGCTAACTATGAGCAGAAGTGTAATGATCTCTCTCTCCCTGTTCTTAGAGCTCACCAAGCTTATAGCCAATTTTGGCTTCTTAATTAACCATATGCATATTAGCATTTAAAGCTAAATGACAGTTTTTTTTTTTTTTAATAAAGAATTAATGCACAGTAAAATGTTAGCACTAGCATCATTCAGCTGCCTCTTGAAGGGCCTGAAGGTAGTGCGTGGCCAGGCCACAGCTACCCTGAATGCTCAAAGGTGACACATGGCTGGGAATGTGCATCCTCTCAGCTGAGTTCCCCTAAGTAAGCACACTTTTGCAATGATATTTTGGATCCATTGTTAAAATTCTTCAACTTTTATGTTTCAAGAAGAATAGGAAATGTCATCTCTGAGTTATTCTTTAGCACTGGGCAACCAGCACCAAATAAATACAGTAGCACATCCTTTTTTTGGTAGTTGACCTGAATTAGGTGAATACATTCAAAACAAATAAGGGGACAGAGCAAAAAACTAAAGGTTAGCTGAAGCTAAAAAAACTTTTTCTCTATCTAGTACTCTATTAGCACCTAGAGAGAAATAATTTGCAATGTTACAGGTGTCCACTGAGGTAAAAGTCCAAGCTAAAACCTGGACACAGAATTTGTTCAGGTTGGCTCATCATAATACATAGAAGGCTTTGATCCATGAGCCAGTGCCTGGCTCACATCTGAGGTTTGGTGGACGGCCCACATCAAAACCAGCTCCAAACTTCAGGAACTAGACTATGATTTGATTGGTGGCAGTAATATGCTTTCTGATTATAAATATAATATTTTGGAGAATTATGATAATCTTGGGCATTTTTCTTTTTCTTTTATCCAAATATAAGGATTTGAAAGACAAATATAAAGAATTACAAATGAAAATTACATTGCATCATCTATTAAAACTCCATGATCCTGGAATGAGAAAAAATGTTCAAGTGTTCATTAAAAATGTTTTACAACACTGTAAGAGTGGAAATGGGAAAAAGAGCAGATCGTTTTCTGAATCACAATGTGAACTGAGGTACAGTTCAGTTCAGTTCAGTTCAGTCGCTCAGTCGTGTCCGACTCTTTGCGACCCCATGAATCGCAGCACGCCAGGCCTCCCTGTTCATCACCATCTCTCGGAGTTCACTCAGACTCACATCCATCGAGTCAGTGATGCCATCCAGCCATCTCATCCTCGGTCGTCCCCTTCTCCTCCTGCCCCCAATCCCTCCCAGCATCAGAGTCTTTTCCAATGAGTCAACTCTTCGCATGAGGTGGCCAAAGTACTGGAGTTTCAGCTTTAGCATCATTCCTTCCAAGCACCTCTGAATTCATTACCCATATGATGTAGGTGATACATCGGTGGTTATGAGTCTCATTTTAGTTATATTATACCTGTGCAAATTACCAAAGCTGGTTTTGACTGAAAATAACATGTGCAGGTGTCAAAAAAAAAAAAAAAAAAAACCCAAAACATTTAAGATTGCAATTAGACACAGAAATGTACTGATTGACAAAAGAACTTAGAACCAAACATGCACATAAACAATTTGAGCCTCAGCAAACTTGGCATTATGTAATCCTATTGGCAATTCAGCTTTTAATTCAAGTAAGTACTTAAAATACAAGCATATCTTGACTCCACAATTTCGAAGTTGTATTCAAAGAGAACGGCAATAATTTATTCTCCAAGAAGGCCTTTCAGACTGAAAGGAATCATGTGAGCTTTCCAAAGGATAATGCACAAAATCCACTGAACTAGATCCATTGAGTGATTCCTTCACTAATCAATTCATTTAATCAACATGTATTGGGTACCTATGATGTCCCAAGCACTGTGAATACAGATACTTAAGGTAAGTCTTGCCTACAGAAAGGTATGGTTGGTTTCATTAGGCAAATGCAGCAGTTACATACAATGTATATGTCTGATTTGAGTTAAGGAACTAATGGTGATTATTAACCTGCTGAAGGACAGGGAAGCCTGGTGTGCTGTAGTTCATGAGGTTGCAAAGAGTTGGACATGACTTAGCAACTGAACAATAACAACAACAACCTGCTGAAAGAAGAATGACACTTTAGTGATTCAACAAGTACACAACCCAAGCCAGCAGCACCTGTATCCCAGGCAACTTGTTAGGAATGTCAATTTTAGGGCACCATCCTAGACCTACTATATCTGAAACTCTGGGATGGAGCCAAGATCTGTGGTTTAACAAGGCCTTCAGGCAATTCTTTTGCAAGCTCAAGTTTGAGAACCATTGCCTTGGACCATTAATAGTTGATCTTTAACTATAGGAGCTTAAGTTTATCAGATTAGTAAAGCATCTTATAGCCCTATGAGTGAGTGATAGTGGGTGGGGTAGGAAATAGGTCAGGTTTCTGGGAGCTAGGAGGTGCATGTCCCTGAATAGGCTGATAATAATGGGTACCCTGAGATGTGATGTTGAAGAAAACGGGGGCACCTTTTCTATGCTGTGATCTGTGCAGAGGCATACCTCTTGGTATGATGAAGAGAATGAATAATGCAGAATGATTAACTCATCTAGTTACTAAGCTTTGGTTCTCTGCCTGGTATTGGTAAGAGGACCTTGTTTCACTTCTTCCCAAGCTCCTTCACAAGCTTCAGCCAAGTTCCTTTCCACATCAGGGCTTTCTCCTATGTTGCTCTTATGTCTGAAATGCCCTTCAGTCCTTTCTCCCTGACAAACTTCTGACTACTCCACTTTTCCAAGTTTCAACTAAAAAATGTCAATTTTTTCAGTTAATCCTTCATAACATCAAATACATTCACAGTATCTTGTATTTTTCCTTAGGTGTACTCAAGAAGTAGTTAAAATTATTTAATATTTGTCGCCTCCAGTAGATCTTAATTTCCATGATAGTAGGAACTATGGTCAAACCAATATTGGTTGAATAAATAGAAAGTCATTAACTAGTAAGTTCTATGTAACTCAAAGAAAAGTAAAAGAACCATGTTTCCTAAGCCTTGGCCTGAGAGGTTAACTTTAACATCCTTAAAGGTTCCTGTAATCTCCTTTCCTTTCTCATATTTTTAGAAATTTCTATTCACTGCATTCTCTAGCTGACTGATCTAGTGAAGGGAAGGGCATCTTAATCAACACTGGTTAAAAAAGTGAGAAAAAAATAATGGCCCAAATTTGTTGAGCACTTCCTATGAGCCAGTCACTGTGCTACAGGTTTAACATATATTAACTTCAAATATCCAAGAATCCTATGAGACATGGTATCACATTCACCCTAGAGGTGAAGAAAGAAAGACTCAAGGATGTCACACACTATGACCAAGGATCACACAGTGGAGGATTTATACATAGCATTTACACCCAAGTTCAAATTCCATATTATTGAACACTAGGAGAGAAAGGATAACCTCAAGAGAAGTAATGAATAGACGGAGACTTTTCAAGAGGCAAAACAATGCATGTAAAATATCTCAGTACTGAGCACATATTAAGTGTTCAGTAAACACAGTTATTAGCTATCATCATCACCATCATCACTAGTCTTGAGAATCCTCATATATATTATGCCTCTAGATCCTAAAACCCACATTGCAGCAGATTCCGGACATACTTTATCTGATGTAGCTAAGTTTGAAGAAATTCCTTCTTAGAAAAATAAAATGACCCAAAGAGAATTTATAAACTGAGCCTCTTCAAAACTGCATGTAGACTCCCCTTATCTAAAAATTAATGCTGATGTCTACTGCTTTACATGTTTTGCTTTCCAGTGAATTAATTTTAAGACTTGGAAATCACATATATTCATAAAAGTTGTTTTCCAGACTTTAAACTAGAATTAAACACATACAGGCCTTTTGGTACTATAATGTCCTGAATTTCTGAAACATTTAGATCTAGTTCTGGTTCTTCTTCTTGGCATTTTTTAGTTTTCACTCACATAAGTGCCCAGAGAATCCAATTCATAAGATACTTGCAAGCTTTTACCAACACTGGTCTCACTGCCAGAAGAAAAAGCCTGTAACAAAACTTCAGTGAGTGGAAAACTGTGGCAGAATACAGGAAAATAGTTAAGAAGAGAAAGGACTGAAGCTGAGCACCAACAGATTAGTTATTTTCTATGGAAGAATAGTGAGGCATGAGCTGCAAGAGAAGCAAACAAACCCATCCTCCCACTTGCTAAATATGGTCACTGAAATGGTGAGGATGGCCCGCAGGGTCTCTGAGTGAGAGCATGGTAAGGAGAAGTAGCCTTTAGAAATGCCACTAATGTAAAATTCACGAGACCAACACTCAAGAGCACGACAGTGATGCTGGCTGTTCTCTGGGGCCTGAGTGAAAAAGAACAACATGAAAACAAAACTGAACACTAATGATCAATCTCTTCTATAACTTTTCCAATATCAGTGTATATTTAGGTTCAAATGTCAAATCATTTATGACTGCTATAATATGTATCACGCTCTTACATGTGGTTATCATACATCTTAGTTTTTTTAATCCTCTAACAACAATGATTATTAACCATCAACTGACATTATCAACGCCAACATAAAAAAAAAGGATATTCCATTTTTGGTAATGATGAAATAGCTTGTTGTAGTCTCATTTTCATAAGAGAAACTACAGAAGTTGGCTCAATTAGGGGAAAAAAACTACTTGATGGCATTGTGGCATCAGAGAACTCCCAAAGCAGCCAGAACTTGAGGGGCTAAGACTGATTCTGTAAAGCAAATGAGCACATTGAATTAAGTCCAATAAACTGTGGCACTATTCTCTGCAAGTCACTTGCTAATTCATAAGTAGCACAGAATCAAGTGCTAAAAAATTGAGCAGAGTTTAGTGGCTAAGAGACTTGTAGACTGAGCAGAAATTTTGACATTCTCATAGTGTTGAGAATACAGAAATTAGAGTTTATATCTGCTAAAGAAGGAGGGCCTGGTAAACAACCTGGATTTCCAGTTCAGATCCCAGAAAGGCTAAGGATAAACTACAAACAGAATACACACACAACAACTAAAATTCCAGTTTCTAGCCACCTGACTCCAAGAGTAGATTAAGGCATTATGCCTCCACTCTTACTGCCTGCCAGAAAGCAAAAACAAATTCTCTCTGGAGAAAGATAACATCAACTTGAGATTATTTCTACAATATTCCAAGCACTATATCTAGCATTTGATTAATGCATACCAGGAGATAGGGCCAAATGACTGAAAACCAAGTGGAAAATTATTATTTTGGAAGACAAAGCATTCAGAAATAACCAGACTGAAACACACAGGGGAAAAAAAAAAAAGAAACACTGAACAGTCAGCAAGGAATATGTGCACGCACAAAATAGTCTAATATTTTTGTGTTATTGGAGTCTAAGGAGGAAAGGAGAAAGTAAGAAACAGCACAGAGAACAACATTGGAAGAGACAGTAGCTGAGGATTTTCCAAATTGATGAAAATTACAGATTTAGGAAGCTCTACATATTCACTGGACTGTTTAAACTCTGTTTAAACAACACTAACACACACACACAGATACACACACATCACAGTGAAACTGGTGAAAAACAAAAGACATAAAAATTTTAAATAAATCAAAGACAAAAAAAATTAGATCATTTTCAAAGGAGTAACAGTAGTCTGACAATAGACTTTGATGAAAACATGGAAAGCCAGAAATAATGGAATGAAATCTTTTTAAAAATAACAGGGAAAAAAAGCCCTTGATAACTACATACCCAAGAAAAATCCTTAAAAAATTAATGTGAAATAAAAGCATTAAAAAAAAAAAAAAAACTGAGAGGCTTTGCCACATTGTAAGAAATACCATAGTAAGTTATAAAGGGAAAAAGGAATAGTGTCACAGATAGAAGCAAAGATATTCAAAAAGAAACAAGGAGAAAAAGAAATAAAGTAAATGAATAATTAATATATAAAATACTAGTTGCATTGTACTGCAGGGTTCAAAATATGTGCAGATTTAAAATACATGAAAACATAGCCTAAAAAGTAAGTTGTGGTAAAAGTGTTCTCAGTTCCATACATTGTTCAATAAAATGATAAAGGTACAAATTTATTTTGGACTATAATAAATCAAGAATGTGTGTTATCATTTCTTGAGTACTAAAAGAAGAATAAAAGAAAGTATAAAAACTCAAGGAAAAAAACTGAATCACACAAAATGCCTGATTAATAACCTTGAAAAAGGCAAGACAACAGAGAAGAATAAACACAGAATAGGTGGAACAAATAGAAATGAAGAGTGAAATAGAGATTCAAATCAAATTATATATGCAGAATCATTAAATATAAACAGCATAAATACTACAGTTAAAATACAGATGTTATCTGACTGGATAGGAAAACAAAATTAGAAAAGATGCAATGTTAAATATAAGGATCTAGAAATATTGAAAAAAAAAAGTGAAAAAATATCCTAAGGAAAATCTAAGCAAGAGAAAGATAATATAGCTATATCAATATTAGACAAAGTGCAAGTTGCTCAGTCGTGCCTGACTCTTTGCAACCCCATGGACTATACAGTCTATGGAATTCTCTCGGCCAGGATACTGGAGTTGGGTAGCCTTTCCCTTTTCCAGGGGATCTTCCCAACCCAGGGATTGAACCCAGGTCTCCCGCATTGCAGGTGGATTCTTTACCAACTGAGCTATGAGGGAAGCCCAATATCAGACAAAGTAGACTTTAAAGCAGCAGTAATTACTAGAAATAAAATGAGTCATAAATAATATGAGTTAGTCCTCTAGGAATATATGATAATCCTAAATTTGTATGTACCTAATAACAAGCTTCAAAGTGCATAAAGCAAAAATTGACAAGATAAATCTACAATTAGGAGGCTAATTTTAACTTTAAAACAGAAAGTAAAGACTCTACAGAGCATGTTCTCTGATCACAGAGTAAAAGTAGAAATTAAGAGCAGAAAGACAACAGGAAAATCTCCTAACAGTTAGAAACTAGAAAATATACTTCTAAATAATCCATGGATCAAAGAGAAAGTCTCAACGGAAATTGAAAAAAGTAAATGAACTAAATGAGAATGAAAATGCAATATATAAAAATTTATAAGATATAGTCAAAGCAATGCTGAGAGGGAATTTTATAGCATTAAATGCTTGCACTAGAAGAGAAAAAAAAAAGTCTCAAATAATCTAAGATCCCACTGCAAAATATTAGGAAAAAGGGAGAGAGAGAGAGAAAAAAAAAAAAAAAATTAAGCAGAAGAAAAGATATAATGAAGAACATAAATCAATGAAATTTAAAACAGAAAAGTAATAGAGGAAATAAAAGAGCTCAGTCAGTCAGTTTAGTCACTCAATCATGTCTGACTCTTTGCTACCCCATGAACCGTAGCATGCCAGGCCTCCCTGTCTATCACCAACTCCCGGAGTCCACCCAAACCCATGTCCATTGAGTCAGTGATGCCATCCAACCATCTCATCCTCTGTTGTCCCCTTCTCCTCCTGCCTTCAATCAAGCTTTTGAAAAATCAATAAAATTAACAAACTTCCAATGAGACTGACAAACAAAATATAAAAGATACTATAATAAGCAATGAAATAGAATATTACTATTGACTCTATTGTTCAATAAGGAAATATACTATCAATAGAATAAAACAGAATACTATAAACAACTCCAAATACATAACTTTGACAATTTAAACAGGCCAACTCCTAGAAAAGTAAGAATTATAGCAACTTGCATAATATAATTTGAACAGCCTTATAATTATTAAGACAGTGAATTCATAATTATAAACTTCCCCCAAATTTTTAGGTGTAGATAGTTTTGCTGGAGAATTCTGAAACCAAATATTTAAAGGAGAATTAACATCATTTCTATATAATTTCTTCCAAGAAAAAAACTAACACTTCTTTACCCATTCAATGAAACTGCTATGACCATGATACCAAACCCAATGAAAGTACCAAAACACTCCAAAACTACAGACCAATATTCCTCATGAATAAGATGCAAAAATTCTTATAGAAATATTACCAAATAAAACTTAGTAATATATGAAAAGAATTAGATACCATGACCAAATGGGTTTTACTCCAGGATGCAAAGTGATTCTCTGTTTGAAAAGTAATAAATGCAAGCTAATGAATTAACATGCTAGAGAAAAAAGTCACAAGATCATATTAACTGAAACAGAAAAAAATAAAAAACATTACCCAAACCACAATACCAATTTATGATTAAAAATAAAAAACCCTCAGAAAACTAGGAATGAAGGAGAACTTCCTCAACTTGATAAAGACATCTATAAAAAACCAAGCTAACATGGTACTTAATGTTGAAAGGTTGAACGCTTTCCCAAGATGAGGAACAAGTCATGGAGTTCACTTTTGCCATTGTTGTTCAACACAGAACTGGAAGTTCTAGCCATTGTAATAAGACATGATAAGAAAATAAAGTTAGAAACTTGCAGACTGGAAAGGAAGAACTAAAATCTAATGTTCTCACAAAAATCTATTGGTGATTTTTCACTGAGGCTCTATTACCATATTGGAAATAACTAAAATGTCCCTCACTAGGTGAATGATTGAAGTAATTGTGGTACATCCATTCCACAGACTCAGCAATGATCTATTGATACCCACAACAACTTGAATGGATGACAAGTTGCTAAGTTGTGTCTGACTCTTTGTGACTCCACGGACACAAAGAGCACACCAGGCTCTCCTGTCCTCCACCATCTCCCAGAAGTGTGTGAAAAACAGCTAATCTCAGAAAGTCATGAACTTCCCATTTATGTGAGTCCATTTATTCATTATTCTAGAAATGACAGAATTATAGCAATGCAAACAGATTAATGACTTCCAGGGGCTGGGGATGGCGGAGGGAAGGGTGTATAACTATTAAGGGGTAGCAAGAAGGATCACTTTGTGTTGACGAATTAGTTTTGCATCTTCATTGCAGAAGTAGTTACATGTGTGGTAAAATTAATAGACCCACACACACACATTGTACCAACATAAAACTCTTGATTTTCATAGTGTTATATAAGATGAAGCCACTGGAGAAAACTGGGTCAAGGGTCCAAGAGATTTCTCTGCACTGTATTTTAACTTCCTGTGACTTTAAGAAAAGTTCAAAATAAAAAGTTAAAAAGTAATTCTAACTACATGCAAATATGGCTATACATAATAAATATAAGCATATGGTTATGAAAAAGGCAAACAAAATTACATGAGGTCATGCTGGCAAGAACTGTTCACCCAAGCTGAAAAGAAATTTACTAAATGCAGAAGTAAGAACATTTGGAGCCCTCCACTCAATTTTAATACACTCCTAGGGGATTAATAATACTCAACTGCAGAATGGTACAAATGCCCAGATAATAGCAAATATAATATTAGCTTAAACTTTAATGATCCTTATTAACTGCCAGATGCTGATTTCTGTTTCGTTTTATTTTGTGTTCATGTGTAAACTCAGTTCAATTCTTGTAACAACAGCATTATGTAGGTACTGCAATCATGCTCCTTCTATAGATGAAGATACTACACCAGAAAAAAAGATCAAAAGGAGATGTATAACTGTACTGGTATAAATATTTCCAAATAAAAATATATAAATGAGAAAAAAAAAAGGAGTGGTATAAGGATATCCAACCAGGCTTTGCTCTAAGGATGGGCATGGCTTGGGCCCAGTCTAGCTACTGATCTTGACATAGAAAATCCACTCCATCTGCACTGAAGAGAATCTTCCCCCTAGGCTTGTGCTCAGGGGTCTTGGCAATTGGGAAAATCAGCGGTTGAGTAATGGCCAAGTTTGAGGGAATCCAGAGTTCTGCTCAGGCATGATCGAAAATCTGCACAAAACAATGGCTTTTGAATTTTATTTCTGTCTGGGTTCATATCAATTCCCAGTCAGCTCTCCAGAGAGGAGAGTGTTCCACCACGTATAAATATTAAAACATCTTTTAAGATGTTGGACACTTATGAGTACTAACATTAAAACTAGCTTTTACTGTGCTTTCTCATCCCACTGATTATTTATTGTTTGAAAGGGTAAATACAGGAAAGCAATTGATCTAACAATGGCCTATTCTTGATTACTCACTGCATTAAATACAGAAATTATGAAGAAGATACTTTGGAATCTGTCTCTAGCATCAGCAAAGATTATGTAATGAAAAGGTATGTGGCTTTGCCTTAAAGATTAATGCAAACCACAGGTCACAAGAGGCTTGGGCTGAGTGTGGTAAATCAGCACAAATCTAGCACTACTGCAGAGAAGTAGATCCAAGCCTAAGGCTTCTGATATGTCTTTGTTCCTCCATAGCTTTGAGCAGGATGTTTTGCACCTATGGGACATCTAATATTTTTTAATGGAATGAATAAATGAGGGAGAGAAGGATGGCAGGGTGTCTGGCAGGTGAGGAGCAACATGAATGCTCTTTGCATGTTTAGTGAATTCCAGCATTTTAAACATCAATCTACAGTGATAAGTGTGTTTTGCATCATGTCCCAGTATTCACCCACATACATCCCCTGTATACATATGGCTCAGAGTTGAAAGAATCTCTCTGCAATGCAGGAGACCTGGGTTCAATCCCTGGGTTGGGAAGATTCCCTGGAGAAGGGAATGGCAACCTACTCCAGTATTCTCGCCTGGTGAAGTCCACGGACAGAGCAGCCTAGTGGGCTACATTCCATGGGGTTGCAAAGAGTGGGACATGACTGAGCGACTAACTTTCATTTTCACTTTCATATGCGTTTTACATACATATATAACTTAAAGAAATTATGAAATAATTATTATTACAATCTATGATGCGCTTTTCTATTCTCGTCAATACTATTTTCTTAAAAAAATGTTGCCTGATTCCACTAAATTGATTTCAAGGTGTACAAACAGGTTATAACCTGCAGTTTGAAAATCCCTAGCATAGCAGGAAGCTCATGAATGGATTTTGGAGTCAGACCTGTGCTGGGATCCTGGCTCTGTCAATGTATAATCCATAATACTAAGGTAAGTTTCTTAATTTCTCTGAGCTGCTAGTTTCACGCTTGAAAGAGATACCTACTCTACAGAATTCCTGTTATCTTTTCAAAATATAAATATGAACAAGCCATCTCCATTTCAAGGGTTCCTTGTAGCTCTTGAGTCTAAAAGCTACACCTCAGATTATATGGCCTTTAACAACATGGCCTGAGTTCACCTGCATCTTTTTCCTCTAGCTCACCCTAATTTACATACCACACTCTAGTCTTCTGATACATGCGGTTCTCTAAATGTACCACGTCTTCCCACTGGACTTTCGTGTATGCTCTTCTGCTTGCCGGATTAATTTCTACCTGTTCTTTAGGTCACGATATAGATTCCAAGGCGCCTTCTTTGACCACCCAGATCTGCATTCAGTGCCCTTCTCTTGGGGCTTCTATAGCCCCTTTGGCCCAGCCTCCCCAGAGCATATCACTATTACTATTCTAATATGTCAGCTGCATCCCTTCAGAGGACAGAAGATTCTGAGTTCTATTCTGTTCTATTTGCGTTATCTATGTGTCTAAAAATTATGTATATTCCCTCACATCTCTCTTAGTAAACAGGATAAATTCGATGAATATATCCTAAGGATCAGGACATTTATTTGAAAAGCAGTCAAGTCAGTGCTTACAGGACAGCCTTAAGAAATCAGAGTAGCCCTTTGCCAAGCATTCCTCAAACGTGCTCCCTTGCTAGCAGTGATTGAGGATGGCACGGAGGTGGAGGTCTTGGAAATGGATGGGCATGGAGTACCAAATTCCCTTGCCTAGCTCATGCGTAATAAAGGGGAATGTTGTCTACATTTGTCACTCTTGGAAGCTGACAACTTAGGCAGACATAAGTCTAGCAGAGTCCCAAGAGTAGGGCTCTCAGAGATGGAAAAAAAAACAAAATTAATGAGAACATCAAGTTTGAAAGAGAGGGGATAGAGCAAAGTAGAGTTAATGGTATATCAGTTACTATTAGCACTTATCTGGCCATAGATTCTTTCATTAAGAGATTTCTCATTATTCTTTAAAAGTCACTTAAAAATTGATGGTAATATGTTCTAAAAAAAAAAATCTGATTACTTTGCTCAACTGATGAATTTTAACTCTCTATGGATATGGCATTTATCACTGGGATTCCCAAAATGAAAAAAGAGCACTTTGGCTCTGTTTGAAGAAACTAAAAAACACATCTCCAAGTAATCTACTGTGTTCACTGCTCAAATCCCTACACACAGCCTCACAAAGCTGTGAACAGAAGTGAGAGAAAAAAAAAAAAAAGAAGTGAAATGAAAGCAAATTTAACAGGAAAAATCATGAGAGAAAGACTGGGGACAAACATCAACAGAGGCAACAACTGTGCATGACACAGCTGTGACTCAGTGAAATATTAATCCTCTGAAATCAAGAAACTGGGGAAGAGACATCAGTGATCCCTCATTGCCCCAGGAGCACAAGAAATGTTCATAGCTGGCCAGGAAGCTTTCCGGTTAATACTTTTCTGTATTTCATCATCCTTATCTTAGAATTTCCCCAAATAGACTTTTTCTGTACGTTTTTAGTTTTCCAGGAAACTAAGAGTGTATGGCCCCCTTTGCTTTACTTCAGTGATATTCGAAGTTATTCAGACTGAGATCTGTCTGTTTCAGCTATAAAGGAGGACCTACATAATAAGAATAGCCTCCCAGGAGGAGTTAAAGAAAATATTTTTTGGGGAGTTATACAGTGAGTATAAGTTTTTCTTGGAAGGAAAATTATGACCAACCTAGATAGCATATTCAAAAGCAGAGACATTACTTTGCCAACAAAGGTCCACTGGTTTTTCCAGTGGTCATGTATGGATGTGAAATTGGGACTGTGAAGAAAGCTGAGCACCGATGAATTAATGCTTTTGAACTGTGGTGTTGGAGAAGACTCTTGAGAGTCCCTTGGACTGCAAGGAGATCCAACCAGTCCATTCTAAAGGAGATCAGTCCTGGGTGTTCTTTGGAAGGAATGATGCTAAAGCTGAAACTCCAGTACTTTGGCCACCTCATGCGAAGAGTTGACTCCTTGGAAAAGACTCTGATGCTGAGAGGGATTAGGGGCAGGAGGAGAAGAGGACGACAGAGGATGAGATGGCTGGATGGCATCACTGACTCGATGGACATGGGTTTGGGTGAACTCTGGGAGTTGGTGATGGACAGGGAG
>SJYT01051805.1:529236-551030 GCA_006410635.1 Cephalophus harveyi | reverse complement strand
GTGGTCATGTATGGATGTGAGAGTTGGGACTGTGAAGAAACCTGAGCGCCGAAGAATTGATGCTTTTGAACTGTGGGTGTTGGAGAAGACTCTTGAGAGTCCCTTGGACTGCAAGGAGATCCAACCAGTCCATTCTGAAGGAGACCAGCCCTGGGATTTCTTTGGAGGGAATGATGATGAAGCTGAAACTCCAGTACTTTGGCCACCTCATGCAAAGAATTGACTCATTGGAAAAGATAAGACTCTGATGCTGGGAGGGATTGGGGGCAGGAGGACAAGGGGATGACAGAGGATGAGATGGCTGGATAACATCACTGACTCGATGGACACGAGTCTGAGGGAACTCTGGGAATTAGTGACGGACAGGGAGGGCTGGCGTGCTGCAGTTCATGGGGTCGCAAAGAGTCAGACACAACTGAGTGACTGAACTGGACTCAACTGATGTGTCCAATTGTATTTTCTAACTGTACAGTACATTATTATTTTCCTTATATTGAGAAATTAACCTTAATTGGGTAAGGCCAGAGGTAGTTAGAGTGTAAAATTTCTTCCCTCTTACATAGTTGTCTCAAAGTGAATTCTATCTTTCATTTTACCTATATGGTAACCAGATGTCAAGATGGTCCCAAATGATCCCAGTATCTAATCCCTTCCCTGGCAAACACACTATAACAAAAGTGGTAGAAAGTCACTTCTATGATTAGATGACCTAAGATAGTAACTTTGATCTTGCTAGAAGACCCTCTCTTGCTGGCTTTGATGAAGGAAGCTGCCATTCTGAGAAGCCATATGAAACTCAGGATGGCCTCCAGCTAACATCCAGCAAGGAATTGAAGTCAAGAGGTCAACTCTCGAGGGACTGAAAGCTGCCAATAACCACACACGCCTGTAAACACATCTTTCCCCAATAGAGCTTTCACATGACACCATAGCCTAAGTGATAACTTGTTTGCAGCCTGTGAGAAACCCTGAAGCAGAGGACACACAAAAATTATAAAACAACAACCATGTGTTACTTTAAGTTACTAAGTTTGTAGTGATTTGTCATGTATCAGTAGATCTAATTATGTCTCTGACTTAAACAGAATGCATTTCAGGTTTGAAATTTATCATTTATGTCAAAGAATGCTTTAGCTTAATTGTTGACATAGGATAACCCACAACAATATGATACCTTAAAGATACTCTAGTAAATAACAAGGTACTAGAAATCACTTCTGATTTTCATGTCTAAGTTACCTTCAGAATAATTACCTACTGTCACCACTACCAGGTGTTATATAAAGTACATTAAAAAGTCCTTATTTGTTACTTACTCACAGAAGTTTTTTTATTTATTGAAATATCTATTAAAGTAGAATATTTAATTAGCAAAATCATTTATTTATAACATAAAGATATATGAAATTGCAGATCAAATCATAAATTCATTCTGGGTATATGTTTTAGAAGAATCAAATTGCATGCCATGATGTTAAATCTTAATTAAAACTGCTTATAAACTTGAAATTCCATAGCATTGTCTGACATAATGAGGCTAGCAATGTCATCCATTCCTGTATAATGTAGTACTCCTTAAACTTGGATATAAACAGAACTTCTCAAGCTTCATCTAAGCTCCTATGTACTAATTTTAGTAACTAGTGGTCAAATTTAGAAAAGTTAATGCTGACACTATTCACAGGATTTCAAAATTTACAGTCTTGGGTTATGTTACTGAACCTCTGTAACTTTTTCACTTTAATAGCTCCCATACATGAGGACACTTCATCCACTTTATTATATTAACTACACTTCCCTAAAATGAGTCATTTCTTTATTCCAGATATATATTCCAAAATATTCCAGATGTATATTCCAAAATATTCCAGATGTATGTATATTTCAGAATAATAAGATAGCATGTTTTTTTCCAGCATCTTAAGAAGGCTGTCTGACCAAGCAAAAGCTTGGTCATGGCCTTGCTATATGGTGCAGCTGAATTCACATATGGCATAAAGAATAAGAACAGATATACTTAGAACATACTGTGTGGCCTTGAGCAAGATACTTATCTAAGATTTATATTTCTTCTCTGTAAAGTAAAATAAATTTCCTGTTTTGAAAAGGTAAAGTAAGTGTACAGGGAGAAAAGTGACTTATAAAAATGACTTATAAAAGAGTAAAAATGGCAACCCACTCCAGTATTCTTGCCTGGAGAATCCCATGGATGGAGGAGCCTGGTGGGCTACAGTCCATGGGGTCACAAAGAGTAAAAATGGAAGTGTATAATTTCTTTCCAGATAATTTTATCTGTACCTATAAATGCAAGAATATAAGAAACTCAAGAGATAGTTTGCAGAAAGGACAACATACACAAAGCTTAACTTCTCAGTACAAAGGAAATAAATGGAAATTTTGGCGTGAAAGAGAGCAAGGAAGAAAGAAGCAAGACAAGATGTAGATCAAGACAAGGGGGACCAAGAACATACGTTTAGATGAAGGGGTGAGTGACAATGGAGACCTGTGGAAAATGCCTGGAAGGAGCAATTTCAGTTGAAGTGTATTTTTAAGAGACTGCAAAGTGATGCAAGGTAATTGTATTGTCCCAAAGCATAATAGATTTTATTGCACATGAAAATTCTTACTGTGAATGCTGTGTGGGAAAATCTCAAACATAAGGAACACTTGGGAACCATATCCAGCCATCAGGGGGAAGATAAAAGGAGAGCTGATGGGACGTAACGAGACACAGTTGATAATAAAACTTGGGGGAGACAGGAAGCTGGAGAAAAATCTTTGAGAAAGATTACATGCTCCTTGGAGTTGGAGATCAACCACACAAAGGAATAAGGGGGAGAGAGTTTAAATGAATTTTTTGTTAATCTCAAAGAACAGAGTGATCCCACCTGACATTTGTATTACTTAAAGATTTAAATTACCTAGAATAGAGCCTTCTTCAGCCCTCAAAAAACACAATTTGAGATAGACATAAGGAGCTTAGCAACTTACTTTCCCAGCTTGCTGAAAATAAGTCAGACAAAAGTAAAGAATATGACTTACTAAAGAAATTCACCTGTCTGCTCTTGACTCACTTCTAATCATTAGACGGATGAGTTAATTAACTCAGTGCAGGTAATCCTTCCACAATGTATATGTATGTCACATGATCACATTTATATTTTAAGTATCTTACAATTTTTTCAATTAAATCTCAGTAAAATAATAACAAAATATATAATAATATAATTATGACAACTTAGGCAATTATATACAGTATTGTAACATTCCTGGGCTTCCTAGGTGGGCGTAGTGGTAAAGAATCCACCTGCCAATGCAGGAGGCACAAGAGTCGCAGGTATGATCCTCAGTAGAGAAGATCCTCTGGAGTAGGAAATGGCAAGCTACTCCAGTATTCTTGCCTGGAGAATTCCATGGACAGAGGAGCCTGGTGAGCTAGAGTCCATGGAGTTGAAAAGAGTTGGACACAACTGAGCATATATAATGTGCCACTGAGTATGCACATTATCAGTTCAGGTCAGTTCAGTCACTCAGTTGTGTCCAACTCTTTGTGACCTCATGGACTGCAGAACACCAGAACTCCCTGTCCATCATCAACTCCCAGAGTTTACTTAAACTCATGTCCATTGAGTCAGTGATGCCTCCAACCATCTCATCCTCTGTCGTCCCCTTCTCCTCCTGCCTTCAATCTTTCCCAGTATCAGGGTCTTTTCAAATGAGTCAGTTCTTTGCATCAGGTGGCCAAAGTATTAGAGTTTCAGCTTCAGCATCAGTCCTTCCAATGAATATTCAGGACTGATTTCCTTTTGGATGAAATGGTTGGATCTCCTTGCAGTTCAAGGGACTCTCAAGAGTCTTCTCCAACACTATGGTTCAAAAGCATCAATTCTTCGGCACTCAGCTTTCTTTATAGTCCAACTCTCATATCCATACATGACTACTGGAAAAACCATAGCTTTAATTTATAACAAGAATACTGGAGTGAGTAGCCATTCCTTTCTTCAGGTGATTTTCCTGACCCAGGGATGGAATCCAGGTCTGGTTCATTGCAGGCAGATTCTTTACCATCTGAGCCATGAGACAATCCCCAACTAACCATATATTTAAACACACATATTGCTACTAAGTAAATCCATTGGAATTCCGTTAGTACGTTCTTACCATGAAATCTGTAACACTCTCCAGCCCTCAGGCACTGACTATTCCTTCTCCTGGAACAGCTGTTCTGCTCAAATCTTGTCCTATAGGGGAAGCTTTCCCCAACTACATGTTTAAGTGAATAGCAACATTTATTTCTCACAGTTTATTTCTTGAGACCCAGAAGTCCAAGATCAAAGGGCTGACTGACTCAGTTCCTGGCTGCGGTCCTCTTCCTAGTGATGTCTTTAAAAGATGACAAGTGCTCTGAGGGATCTCTTTTATAAGAGCACTTATCCCATTCATGAGGGCCCCACCCAAGACCTAATCATCTCCTAAATGAATCATCTCCCACCTCCTCACACCATCATCTTTGGAGTTAAGCTTTTGGGGGCCAGTGGGGATAGACACAAAATTTCAGACCATAACACCTAATAAACTAGATCTGTCTTCCTATTGCTTTGTAAACTAAAGAATTTAGCAGATGACATCATAGATCTCTATCTGTATGTGGATTACATCTAATTATAGAGTATGACCTTCTTAAGTCAGGTTCATGGTGTAATATCTTTCTATGCTAACCATGTGACACACAGCACAGTGCGCGTGGCCCCTCAGGTTTCTATGGAAATGATTTTTTGAGGAAGAAATGGCACAGAATTGAGTTCCATAATTCCCACTCACTGCTTTCTCATCCTGTAATAGAGGGTGACTAATTTCCTCTATGCCATCCATTTAGAAGTTTCCTTTGGGTTAGTAGCTAATGTAGGAAGGAGCAGTTAACATTTTTATTTCACTTTTTTCAAGCCAGAGTTGAACTGTTTATATACCGAGAGGGAGCCTTGTATCATGAAGAGGGATCCTCTTTTTAGCTTCAGGTCTGGAGCAACCACCTAATATTTACATGACTCTGGAGAGATCATTTTCCATCTGTAAGGTTCAGCTTCCATATTTATAAAAGATAAACAAACAAGCAAACAAGTAAACCAAAGGGAGTGAGAGGCCTGGGGGAGAGCAGTATTTGACCTTATAGGATCACAAGCAATTTCATAATCAGATGAAATTATATGTATGAAAGTTTTGACACAGCACAAATGTAAATGCTTAATATTATGTTGAAAAGCTGGGGGACAACTTTATTTATATAACTTTATATATAAACACGAATTAGTATTACTCTTTAGTTAAGTGATTATGATCCCCCAAGTTTACCAATTTAAACTCCAGAATCATAAAGTGATTCAAAGATCAAAAGAAAAAAATATACAAATGCACTCATAATTAAAATGTCATAATAATAAAGTTTACTTGCTACTTTTGATTTCTTGGGGTTTAAAAACAAACAACTTGCTCAGCATATTTTGGCAGAGCTTCTTTTTAAAAAACAAGAAGGTTAACTACCAAATTATGAGGACAGTAAATGGAAAAAAAACACTGTAATGCTGCTAAATAAAGATAGGAACACAAATTCTATATTGGAAATCAAGCTAGTATGTTTTACTTTGGAGGCTGGGTGGTTTTTTTTTTCCTTATATTGGATGTTTTCCAAGAGTCTTATTATACTTAAAAAGGAGTTCCATTTTTTAATTCTTTCCTCCAAACATATGAGAATTTTTTTAAAGAAACACTGTGACGTCTATTGACAGAGAAATAAATATAAATATGTTCCCTATTTTAGTCTTATTTAAATACAAGTGGTACATAAAGGTGTGATCAGCACTAAAAATGCATATTTCGTGTTAAGAAATTGTATCTGAAAGATATAACATGTAGGAATGTAGTAAAAGAAACTTTCACTCACTCGGTGTATGTGAAATAATATTCTATGGCTATTATACTTTAAAAGAAAGTTTTATTTATTTGGCTATGCCAGGTCTTAGTTGGGATATGCAGGATCTTAGATGCAGCATGTGGGATCTACTCCCCAGCAAGAGATGGAACCCAAGCCCCCTGCATCGGGAGCTCAGTTTCTTAGCCACTGGGCCACCAGGGAGGTCTCTAAATAATTTTAAACTGAGTACATCAACGTACACTTTGCCTACCAGAAAGGGAGCTAACACCTGCAAGAGGAAGACTTTTCCTAATAATCCAGATCTAAAGGGTTTACCTCAAGAATATTCCAAGGCTTTATTAGTTTTGAGAGAAATCAAAGAGGTAAGTCCATGGCCAACACCCCTACAACACTTCAGTATTTCTAAAGTCAGTTTATTTTTAAAAAATCCTTTTCATTATCAGGTAGACTGGAAGTTTTCATAGGATTTTACTTGTAAAACCAGGAAGGGCCACAACATTGAAATACAGAAAAAAATATTAAAACAACAACAGAAACTACTGGCTTCAGGGCACTTGGCTACACTACAATAATTGAAGAGTTGCCTCAGGCTTCCGGAGTGACACCAAACAAGCACGCAAGTTCTGATTCTCTCACTGAATGACTTGACTTGGTTGACACTGAAGGAGAATGAGATTATAAACTGAATAACTTCAGGAGCTGGTGTGAATCACAGAACTTCTCAGAAGCTACCTCTGGTTATGTTATGGGTATAAACACAGCGCTTTGACACTCTGATTACAGGGTTAAGTATACTCAGTATATTCTCCATTCAGTATACTCAGAAACCTTGGAGATGAAAGATATTTCCATTCCTGAACACTACTTTTCTCCTACTTTCCTCCAGTTCAGTTCAGTTGCTCAGTTGTGTCTGACTCTTTGCGACCCCATGGACTGCAGCACGCCAAGCCTCGCGGTCCATCGCCAACTCCCGGAGTTTACTCAAACTCATGCCCATTGAGTCGGTGATGCCATCCAACCAGCTCATCCTCTGTCGTCCCCTTCTTCTCCTGCCTTCAGTCTTTCCAAGCATCAGGGTCTTTTCAAATGAGTTAGTTCTTTGCATCAGGTGGCCAAAGTATTGGAGTTTCAGCTTCAGCATCAGTCCTTCCAATGAATATTCAGGATTTATTTCCTTTAGGATGGACTGGTTGGATCTCCTTGCAGTCCAAGGGACTCTCAAAACCACACCACCAACACCACATCTCCAGCAGCACTGTTCAAAAGCATCCATTCTTCAGCTCTCAGCCTTCTTTATAGTCCAACTCTCACATACATGACCACCGGAAAAACCATAGCTTTGACTAGATGGACTTTTATTGGCAAAGTAATATCTCTGCTTTTTAATATACTGTTTAGGTGGGTCATAACTTCTCTTCCAAGGAGCAAGCATCTTTTAATTTCATGGCTGCAATCACCAAGGCAGTGATTTTGGAGCCCCCAAAAATAAAGTCTGACACTGTTTCCACTGTTTCCCCATCTATTTCCCATGAAGTGATGGGACCAGATGCCATGATCTTTGTTTTCTGAATGTTGAGCTTTAAGCCAACTTTTTCACTCTCCTCTTTCACTTTCATTAAGAGGCTCTTTAGTTCTTTGCTTTCTGCCATAAGGGTGGTGTCATCTGCAAGTTCATAGTGATGCTTTCTAAGGCCCGCTTGACTTCACATTTCAGGATGTCAGGCTCTAGGTTGGTGATCACACCATCGTGATTATCTGGGTCGTGAAGATCTTTTTTGTATCTCTTCTCCATCAAGTTTCAAATCACTTTTTGCTGAACTTGCAGGCAACTCTGCTTTCACTTAGTCTCTCTTATTCCCTGGGCCTTCACTTCTGCTAAATGTTCTGCTGTGATGTTTAGCTTGTTTGAAATATTTTTTAGCCAATGTTTACAAATATCAAGGATGTTGAGAAGAGGAAAGCCTTGTGTACTTTTGGTGGGAATGTAAATTGGTGTAGCCACTGTGGAAAACAGTAAGGAGCTCCCTCAAAAAGCTAAAAATAGAGCTAGCATATGATTTTGCAATTCCATTCCTAGGTATATATTTGAAAAAACAAAAACACTAATTCTAAAAGATACATGTTTTATATAGCCACTATGGAAAACAGTAAGGAGGTCCCTCAAAAAGCTGAAAATATAGCTTGCATATGATCTTGCAATTCCATTCCTAGGTAAACATTTGAAGAAAACAAAAACACTAATTCTAAATGATACATATTACTCTAATAGCAGCTTGGCTGTTATTTACAACAGCCAAGATATGGAAATAACTTAATTGTCCATCAATAGATGAATGGATAAAGTGGATATGGTACATATAAGCAATAGAATATTTCTTTGCCTTAGAAAAGAATGAGATTCTACCAACTGCACCAATGTGGGTAGACCTAGAGAGTATTAAGATTAGTGAAATAAGTCAAATACAAATTCTGCATGTTATTGCTTAAATATCAAGATTTAGAACAAAAAATAAAACAAACAAATACAACAAAACAGAAATAGACACACAGATAGAAAGAGCAAGGCAGTGGTCACCAGTAGGGAAAGGGAAATAGAAGAGGCAAGATAAGGGTATGAGGTTAAGAGGTACCATCTTGCTACTAAAAAAAGAAAAGCTACAAAGTTATATAGCATAGGAAACACAACCAACATTTTTTAATTTTAAATGGAATATATTATATAAAAATATACAGTTACTATGCTGTACACCTGGAACTAATATAATATTGTAAATCAACTGTATTTCAATAAAATATTAAAATGTAAAAAATGTTTACATAAAAAAAGGATTTCATGGTGAAATCTATTTGGAGAAACTAAGTTAATCAAAGTTTAACTGCAGAGTTTCTCAGGTTTTATGTGTACAATATTTATATCTAAAATAAAGATAAAATATGGAGCATTTGCCAAAAACATTTAATAGTGGAACACTTTTCTTTTCATCTCATTGGAGAGTACTTTAAGAAATGATGCTCTGGTTGAATGTTACATACTATTAACTCTGTGTTCATGCTCACTCAGTTGCGTCCAGCTCTTGTGTCACCCCATGAACTGTAGCCCACTAGGCTCCTTGGTCTCTGGACTTTTCCAGGCAAGAATACTGGAGTGGGTTTCATTTCTGTCTCCAGGGGAATATTCCTGACCCAGGGACCAAACAGCATCTCTTGCACTACTCATGCACACAATAAAGCCTTGAAAATCCATGCTCAAAGGTAGCCTCTTGGCTTCACTTGCCAGTTCTTGCTTTTGGCCATGTTGTTGGAGTGAGAGGATGGGGAGGTGAGGTTTCAGAGTTGGGGATTGGGCACAATTTTTCAAGTGCGCTAAATTGGCTTTATTATCTTTTCATTTTATGGGGCTATTAGAATAATCCTTATTTTTCTAAGACCATTTTTCCCTTTTAGAATTTTTGCTAGGTTCCCCAGACCCTCAGCTGCTTGAAATGGTACACTCTTGTGACTAGAAAGTCTATGAATAGAGCTTATGAATAGAGAAGATCTATGGATTTTGATTACTATAAATGCTAAAGCTTTTTTTGGTTTTACTTCCTACATATTCCATTTGGTCCTGTCTAGAAGAACAGTGTAGTACAATTTCAGTCTTTGTAGCTGGACAATTGAATAATGTAAATATGCAACAATAACAATAACATAGAGACCTCATGAGTGAAGTTGTTATCTTTAAAAGATTGTCCTCCAGGATTCTAAAAATTAAATTAAATAATATGTATTAATGTGAAATATGGTGTGTGCTACATAGCAACTGAATAAATGGTATGAAATGTTTTTCTGTGACCAAATCCTCGTTATCAGCTTATTTTAACCAAATAAAACCATGTTCTCTGGCCAAGGCTAATAGAACCACTTCACTCAAGCTAAATTAAAGTGGTTCCATTAAAAGAAGTCACTATTTAGTGGAGGTAAAGAGAACTAACAGCAGAAAAGAAAGTTAAAAACAGATCCCTATGGGGAGCAGGATTGTGGAGATGTCCTTTGATTTTTGTTTAATATGTCTTTTAATAATGGTTGCCCTTTGAATCAAATGCCTATATGCAAAAAATTTTAATAAAAATAAATTTGATAAAAATACATTTTGAAAAGTCTATAAAACTTCACCTCTGACTCAGATGGTAAAGAATCTGCCCACAATGTGGGAGACCCAGGTTTGATCCCTGGGTTGGGAAGATTCTCTGGAGAAAGGGAATGGCTACCCACTCCAATATTCTTGCCTGGAGAATCCCCATGGACAGAGGAGCCTGGCGGGCTACAGTCCATGGGATCGCAGATAGTTGGACATGACGGAGCGACTAACACTCACTTACACTTATAAAACTTCAACATACAGACACTGTAGCTAAATAGCTATAACTGATGGGTAAATGGGACAGTACAGACAGTCAGCCATGTAGAACTCAGAGGGCAAACAGCCATCAAGTCATGCGAATAGATTTGGTAGACAGTGAACAATGAGAAGTTTCTTGTGATTGGATCAAGCAAAGAGTGTTGAGGGGGAGACCAGCGATAGAACATGTGGTGACGGGCTCTGAATATCATGGTGAGTTGTTGGAATTTTATACTGTGGCCAGTAAGAAGTTAGCATATGTAAACAGAGGAGAAAGAAAATTAAATTCGTTTTTGGGGAAAGATACCTGGCACCACATTGGAGAGAAGAGAAAGAAATTTGAAATGCAGAATAATAAATTGCTGTGGCAATAGTTTTGAGGCATGATGAGGGTCACAGAGGCAGTGGAAATAGAAAAAGATCCAATGCAGGAAATATTTCTGAGATAAAATCAGTAACACTTCATGAAAAATTGGATGTGGAGAACGGGGGACATATTCTAGGATAAAACTAAGCTTTCTGACAAGGGAAATTACGAGACTGGTGACTCACATAATTGAGACTAGGAAAGAGATGATTCTGCTCTTGCAGATATCTGAGAAAATGAATAGAACATGTGTTTCTCCAAAGTTGATAGCACACCTAGAGAGCTGGTGAGGACACATACTTACACAGATACACTGAAAGTAATTTTTTAAAAAATTTCTCCATAAAAGAAGTTATTTTGTTCATAAAACTTCTATTTCAGTTGTTATAGCAAACATAAGCTTGCTATTTAATGTGACTCAGTCAGACCCTGTTTGAGCTCAGTCCCCTTTGGGTAACTACTTATACTCTATAAGGATTTCTCTAGCTTCATCTTCCCCTTCCCTTATGACCAGACCGGAGTGATCTAGGTCCCTGGCTCAGAATCCTTAGTGAGGAAGGAGAGAGGTAGATGGGGGTGGTTTCTGAATTGTCCTGGCATTAAGGGAAGTGTGTCCCTTCTATGGTCCTCACATATCCTTGCTGACCTCAGCTTGTATCCCTCTTTCTTGCACAGAGCTTAAATCTCAAGTATGCCTGCTGACAATGTCCATAATTTTGCCACAGCCCCTACTTCTCAAAGCTATGTGTTATGCGTGCTATGCTGCTGCTGCTAAGTCGCTTGAGTCATGTCCGACTCTATGCGACCCCATAGACGGCAGCCCACCAGGCTCCCCTGTCCCTGGGATTCCCCAGGCAAGAACACTGGAGTAGGTTGCCATTTCCTTCTCCAGTGCATGAAAGTGAAAAGTGAAAGTGAAGTCGCTCAGTCATGTCCGACTCTTCGTGACCCCATGGACTGCAGCACACCAGGTTCCTCCATCCATGACATTTTCCAGGCAAGAGTACTGGAGTGGGGTGCCATTGCCTTCTCAGCCTTAACTCTCAGGGAATCACTAATCTGTCTTTCTTCTGTAATTTTGTCATTTCAAAACTATTATATATAGGAATTTTATATATATATGGGAATTAAAAGAAACATGAGGTACTGACTTGCTCAAAAGTTATGCAATTATATTTGAAAGCCTAGTTAAAGTGAAAATTTCTTTAACCAAACTGCCCAAGAAGAACTAGAGAATTGAAATTAAAAGACGCTTACCCCTTGGAAGGAAAGTTATGACCAACCTAGATAGCATACTAAAAAGCAGAGACATTACTTTGCCAACAAGGGTCCGTCCGTCTAGTCAAGGCTATGGTTTTTCCTGTGGTCATATATGGATGTGAGATTTGGACTGTGAAGAAAGCTGAGTGCTGTAGAATTGATGCTTTTGAACTGTGGTGTTGGAGAAGACTCTTGAGAGTCCCTTGGACTGCAAGGAGATCCAACCAGTCCATTCTGAAGGAAATCGGTCCTGGGTGTTCTTTGGAAGGAATGATGCTAAAGCTGAAACTCCAGTACTTTGGCCACCTCATGCGAAGAGTTGACTCATTGGAAAAGACTCTGATGCTGGGAGGGATTGGGGGCAGGAGGAGAAGGGGACGACAGAGGATGAGATGGCTTGATGGCATCACCGACCCAATGGACGTGAGTTTGAGTGACCTCCGGGAGTTGGTGATGGACAGGGAGGCCTGGCGTGCTGCGATTCATGGGGTCGCAAAGAGCCAGACACGACTGAGCAACTGAACTGAACTGAACTGAACAATTTCAGAAAGATGTTAAAGATCACTCCCCCAACACATTTATAGGCCCCAATGGCAAAATAGATAATTCATACCAAAGTTTTAAAAATATGTAACTTTACTATTATTTATACCATATCAAGTATTAAAAAAGAAAAACTTTCACACTTTTTCATAAATCTAGCACAGAATTAGCACTTAAGCTATTAAAATATAACAAAGTTAATTTTATTTCCTAAAAATTTATCAAGTCCTGCCCTGCAAGAAAAACGTATGCCAAACCAATTGAAAAAGATAAATGACGAAATATGAGAAGGTGTTTTAAAATAAATACTTCAGACAAGGAGCTGATATATTTACTAAACGAAAAGGTTATTCACATATAAGAAAAAAATACAAGAGTCAGATAAAAAATCATTTGAAATCATGTAAAATTAATTTTAAAAACCACTCATAAGATGAGAAATTTAATCTATGTTAGGGTATCATTTTTCTATCAAATATGCAAATGTTGAAGACTGTTTATAAAAATATTTTGACCAGGATGTGGATATGAATGTGAATAATGGAGACAAATTAAGTATATTTATTAAAATTTAATTATACTTCCCCTTCACTGAATAATTTTATTGTCTATGTATTCAACCTACAGATAAATGCCCAGCATGCATTCGCCATTAATTTTAGCATTTTTGCAGTAACAGAAATAAAAAACAAATGAAACTGTCCACGAACAGGTTATTCTATGTGTATTCACATAAATGTGTACATGCGATATTCATTCAAAACAATGAGTCAGGTGTATGTTTACTGACATGGAGTGATTTCCAAAGTTAAATGAGAAAAGCAAGATGCAGAATAGTGTGCACACATCATCACTTGTGCCAGAAATGGACAATGGACATATATATGTATTGTCTACATTGAATGTTTGTAGGAGGATACACAAATAACTGTGGGGAACAGTTGCTGCTGAGGAATTACTTTGTACTGATTGTAACTTTTTTAACAGCTGCATAAATTATTGGTTTCAACAAAGAAAGAAGGAAAGAAGAGAAAGGAAGGAAGGGTTGAAAAAAGGAAGGAAAAAGGGAGTAATTGGTGGAAGGTGATGAATTCAGTTTTAGACCAGTTAAATATCAGGGAAGCCTGGCATGCTGCAGTCCAAGTGGTCACGAAGAGTCAGACATGACTTGGTGACTGAACAACAACAAAATATTAAATGCATGCGTTCTGCAGGGCCTCCAGGGACAAATTTTCAGTAAGCAGATAGAATTTCAGTCTAGAGGATGAGAAAGGGAGAAACTGGAGTTTAAACCACTATGATTCTTCAGTGTATAATAGAATGTGGAGGAGTAAGATCATTTGAGAGAGAGGAGAATTACTAAGACAGGAAACAAGAGAAACAGTATTTAAAAAGTAGACAGAGGAAGAGAGGCCAAGAAATGTCACAGATGAGTGACCAGAGGCAGGGAGACAACTGAGCAAGCAAGGAAAAGGTTTCAAGGAAAAACACAGATTCTCCCACAGGTTTTAGCACCACTGAAAAAGCACATGATATATTGTATGGACAGTGACTCTAGAACAGAAATTTTGTGTTAAATAAGACAATAAAAAATAAATAAAAATAAATATATACTAAAAAAGAAAAAAGTCTACAGTATTCCTATGCTTATACTCTGCAGATGTAAAATACTACATTTTGAATTGGTAAAGTAGACTGTATCCCTGCTTATGAAAATTATTAATATTTTTCTGTGAAGGGGACTAACACGGTCCTACAAAAACCTCGAGTTTATTTCTCACAGATCAAAGGGAGAATAAATATCTGATGCTTGACATATTATACAAAATCAGTAAGCAGCTGTTGAATAAATGTTGAACAACTACAACATACAAAATGTTAATAGTTTACAAGATATAATAGATTCTACAACCATAAATTAGCCAAGCAGCTATGAAATTGAGAAGTAATCAGTTATGAGTGAGAAAGCTCTGTGTATAGGATTTATTCTCCCTAATTATAAGCAATGGACTTAAGATGCATGTTAATTTCCCAGCTGTGGTGCAGAGAAGGAGAAAAGGAGGATGAGAGGTGTGAGGGGCTATTAAAACATCACTACCATTGTGATACACACTGTCACACACACACACACATACACAAATATGTGTGTAATTTTGTGTAATTCACAAAGAACAAATAAGACATAAAAATGAGCATTTTTCTAGTTACTATATTAAAGGTGACTCAAGATGACATTTGGGCTTCCCAGGTGGTGCTAATGGTAAAGAACCCATCTCCCATACAGCAGATATGAGAGACTAAGATTCAACCTCAGGGTTGGGAAGATCCCCTGGAGGAGGGCATGGCAACGAATCCAGTATTCTTGCCTGGAGAATCCCATGGACAGAGGAGCATGGTGGGCTACAGTCCATAGGGTCCCAAAGAGTCAGACATGACTGAAGCCACTTAGCATGCAGGCCCTCAAGATGACATTTAAATAGTAAGTATCTATTACAAAGTAGAGAAGGCATTTTGAAAAACATTTTGGCTGTTTCCTGCAAAAATAAACATGCTCTGAGCATACAACCCAGTAATCACACTCCTAGATATTTTAAACTTATCCATGTAAGATGCTACACACGAATGTTTGTTTATAGCAGCTTTATTCATAGGTGCCAAAAGTTGGAAGCAACCAAGAAATATTTCACTAGGTAACTTTATACTTCTTTTGGCCATGTTGCGTAGTATGTGGGATCTTAGTTCTCCAGTCAGGGACTGAATTCACGCCCTCTGCATTGGAAGCACAGAGTCTTAACCACTGGACCGCCAGGGAAGTCTCCACTAAGTAACTAAGATGATGTTAACAAAGGCCTGAGAGGTATCTCTTTGATTATTAAGAAAGATGGGCATCAAACCAGAATATGTTGAATACTTAGAACCTGACATTACTGTTGAGTCTCTGAGTGTGAAAAAACATTTTTTTCTACACATTTTTAGGCATTTTAAAGAAATACTTTTTTATTTCTTAATCCATTAGTTTTTTAAAGAGCTTGGTCTTAGACAGTTAAGATACCTCACAACTGACTATGTTTCAGGTAATGAAACTGAAAAAGTGAGTGTTAGTAGCTCAGTTGTGTTCAACTCTTTGTGACCCCATGGACTGTAGCCCTCCAGGCTCTCTGTCCATGCAATTCTCCAGGCAAGAATACTGGAGTGGGTTAACATTCCCTTCTCCAGGGGATGGATCTTCCTGTCTCAGGGATCTAACCTGGTCTCTTGCATTGCAGGCAGATTCTTTACCATCTGAGGCACCACATTTCTCGTGGATGGGTACACAAATATCTTGTATGAAAATTCTGCTTTTATATACTTGAAAAATCAGTGTTTTCATTATTTCATAATCAAAATACACTATGGGTTGCAGATTCAAACAAGGCCATACGGTCCATTGATAGAGTCCTCCAACAATGCCACTATAAAGCCCAATAGTCTACTGGCTTTCCAGTTTTAGAAGCCACCTTTTTTTTTTTTTTTTAAACTGGAGGATAATTACTTTACAATGTTGTAGCAATTTCTGCCATACATCAATGGGAATCAGTCATAATTGTATATATGTATATGTTTATGTATGTGTATATATATATATATACATCCTCTCCCACTTGAGCCTCCCACCCCCATCCCACCTCTCTAGGTCATCACAGAGGGCCAGCTGGGCTTCCTGTGTTGTATAGCAGCTTCCCACTAGCTATCTATTTTACCCATGATAGCATATATGTGTCAATTCTACTCTCTCAGTTCATCCCACCCTCTCCATCCCCGCTGTGTCCACAAGTCCATTCTGTAGGTCTGCCTTTCCATTTCTTCTCTGTAAATAGTATCTTCAGTACTGGTTTTCTAGATTCCATATATATACACATAAATATCGGAGAAGGCAATGGCACCCCACTCCAGTACTCTTGCCTGGAAAATCCCATGGACGGAGGAGCCTGATGGGCTGCAGTCCATGGGGTCGCTGAGAGTTGGACACGACTCAGTGACTTCACTTTCACTTTTCACTTTCATGCATTGGAGAAGGAAATGGCAACCCACTCCAGTGTTCTTGCCTGGAGAATCACAGGGATGGCGGAGCTTGGTGGGCTGCCTTCTATGGGGTCGCACAGAGTCGGACACGGCTGAAGCGACTTAGCAGCAGCAGCAGCACACATAAATATGCGATATTTGTTTTTCTCTTTCTAACTTACTTCACTCTGTATAATAGGCTCTAGGTTCATCCACCTCACTAAAACTGACTCAGATGTGTTCCTTTTTATGTAAAAGCCACTTTAGCTTTGTTCAGTGTTAGAAGATATCTTGATCTTTGCTCTTTGGATGCAGTTAGATGTCAGTAAAGCATGACTTCCTCAGAGGGAAAACGGCTTTTGGCCCTAAGATAATTCTTACCAAAGTCTTGATGAGTTAAATGTAAATGAATCAGGAATGTATTATATTTCCCTTAAAATACACAGGGATTTAAAAATTAAGGGAAAAAATCTTGGCAAAATGTGTTAGAAGGATGTGCCAAACCCCAAACATTTGATATTCTCAGAATCCTAACTGCCACCAGTTGTGCTGGTCCTTAAGTTTTACACAGTCTGACATTTACTCATGGAATCTCGTAGAACAGTAGTGAAGATTTGCGAGGAAATGGGTTACAGACTAATTTCCATTTAGTCTGTAAAACTGTGTTTTTTGTAATCAGCTATTTAACAAAATCTAAATCTACATTCAGAGCAACAGATTTTCATTCTGACCTGGGTTCACCTGCTGCTTCTTCCAGTTAGCAGCTGTTTGACCTTACCACAGAGTGACTTAACATCTCCGTGACTCAAATTTCTTATCTTTAAAATGAACATAATTATACAATAGCGTTGTTTAGTTGCTCAGTAGTGTCAGACTCTTTTGCAACCCCATGAGCTGTAGTATGCTAGGCTCCTCTGTCCATGGGGCTTCCCAGGCAAGAATACTGGAGTGAGTTACCACTATCTATTCCAGGGGATCTTTCTGACACAGGTTTTGAACCCACGTCTCCTGCATTGGCAGGCAGATTCTTTACCAGTGAGCAACCAGGAAGCCTGTACAATGTTACCTACATATATAACATATTTAAGAGCCTAGAAACATAAGCATTCGATAAATATTAACAACTATTAGACACCACAATTGCTTTGGTTATTGAAGACAAGCCACTTAAAAACTTTTCTTTCTTAATTCCAGGGTTTTCCCTGGTAGCTCAAATGGTAAAGAGCCTGTCTCCAATGCAGGATACCTGGGTTCAATCCCTGGGTCAGGAAGATCCCCTGGAGAAAGGAATGGCAACCTACTCCAATATTCTTGCCTGGAGAATTCCATGAGCAGAGAAGCCTGGCAGGCTATGTATAGTCCATGGGGTCACAAAGAGTCAGACACAATTGAGAGACAAACACTTTTCTTAATTTCTACTGAAATTATAGAAATTAAACATCCTGACTCTAGTTATGGTGTATGGCTTGAAGCCCTAATCCAGTTTTATTCTAAATTCTCCAGTTCCTTATCTCCTCTGTATATTGACACTTTCCTGTTGCTCTACCTTCTGTCTGCAGAGGAGGAGGTGTAGGCAGTTGAAATCAGGCACTGTTCCTCTGCTGGGCCATCTCATGGTTTACACTATTGCAACAGCTCCATTCCTGGTTTCTTCTAGTGTTCTTTCTGGAAGGAGGGGTGCCATCACAAAGCCTCCTGCTCTCCAATTCTTGACATCACCAATAGAAACATCAATACCAGAAAGAAAGTCAAAATCTCATCTTGAGGTGGTAAGCTACCACCTCCCTGAGATGTTCTCAAGACTGACCTTTTATCATTCATGCATTGAATCATCGACTATGTATTGAGGATGTAACAAATGGTTTGATCTATTTCAGAAACCACACTTCATGAGACACAGGTAGGTTATTGTATCATTGCCATTCAAAATGTGTGATCTGTTGAGGAGATGGCAAGTGGCAAGTGCTCCCTCAGTCATGTCTGATTCTTTGTGATCCCATGGATGGTAGCCATCCAGGCTTCTCTGTCCATGGGAGTCTCTAGGCAAGAATACTGGAGTGGGTTGCCATGCCCTCCTCCAGGGGATCTTCTAGACCAAGGGATTGAACCCACGTCTCCTGCATCTCCTTCATTGGCAGGTAGGCTCTTTACCACTGAGCCACCTGGGAAGATGATGGATCCATAAATCTTAATGTCACGGTGCAGACTACTTTTAAAGGTGGACTGAGGTGAACAGAACACAGTGCTGGAGAAGAGGACAGTGAAGGTGAGAGCTTTTTGAAAACTGGAGGGATCCAGAAAGGCCCTGGGAGATGTTAAACTTGAAAACTAAATCAAATCATGTCAAATCAGACAGATATTAAATGGATTAAGGAAGGAAGCAAGGACATTCTGAGAGTCCAAAAGAAGCAAGCTGAGAATAAAGTCAGAGAGTTTACATGTGACAGTAATAAGATATAGCTGGAAAGAGTACAGTAAGAAAGTGTACATTAATGTTTTCTGAGGATGGTCTGCATATGGGGAATATCTATCTATCTATCTATCTATATAAAGGGCTTTCTCAACGGCTCAAGCAGTAAAGAATCTGCCAGCAAAAGAGGAGACACAGGAAATGCGGATTTGATCTATGAGTTGGGAAGATCCTCTGGAGGAGGCAATGGCAACCCTCTCCAGTATTCTTGCCTGCAGAATCTCATGGACAGATGAGTCTGGCAGGCTACAATCCATGGGGTCCCAAAGAACCAGACATGACTGAGTACACACACACACACACACACAAGCTTCCTAGTGAAATTGAATGTTCAAGACTCTTAATTTTGATGCTCTGATAGTCTGATCATTGACCTCAACTGTTCTGACATTTGTCACCCAGGGTACAGGGGTATTATGTGCAAACAAACTCCAAATGATCTACCTGACACACTGCAGTTCCCAAATTCAGCATATACTCCAAATACTGACTCCTTCCTGCTTCCTTCTCTTAAACTTCAAATACAGAGAATTTGCAAAAATGATCCTTGGCCCTTTCACAACTCTGGTTTCCAAAACAATTCTTAAACCCTATGAAAATGAATCTCTCATTAACTATTTTGTGTAGTTTCTGAAAGTTTGCTGATTTGAATTAAATTTCTATGGATCTCTTCTCACTAGGACACAATCAAGCCAGAAATTTTGCAATATATGCAATTAAATGCAGAGAGGGAGCAAATGAAAAAGGTGGCTAAGGTCAGTTGGATATTCTAGGAGAAAGAATCTAATTTTATTAATGAAGAAGTGACATATATCAATTGATTAATATAAATAAGTGACATGTATCACCTGATTAATAAAAATGCTCTTTAAAATTTTAGTGAGATAACCAAAGTTGAAGAAATAATTGTTTTCTTAAACTTTTTATTTTGTCTGGTAGGCTGCCGTCTATGGGGTCGCTAAGAGTCGGACACGACTGAGCGACTTCCCTTTCACTTTTCACTTTCATGCATTGGAGAAGGAAATGGCAACCTGCTCCAGTGTCCTTGCCTGGAGAATCCCAGGGACGGAGGAGCCTGGTGGGCTGCCATCTATGGGATGGCACAGAGTCGGACAGAACTGAAGCGACTTAGCAGCAGCAGCAGCATAGCCTATTAACAATGTTGTGATAGTTTCAGATGGACAGCAAAAGGACTCAGGGATACATATACATGTATCTATTCTCTCCTGAACTCCCCCCCCCATCCTGGCTGCCACATAACATTGAGCTGAGAAACCTGTGCTATGTAGTACGACTTTGTTGATTAGTCATTTTAAATATAGCAGAGTGTACGTGTTGATCCCAAACTCCCTAGTCGTTTCTTTTCCCCATTCTTCCACCCTGGCAACCATAGGTATGTGCTCTAGAAGAAATTTTAACAAAGATTTTTCAAAGGTTTGCAAAAGTCCAAGAAGAATTGTATCACTAATCAAAAGAATGTGTTCTGTTAACTTTGCAAATGCATTTGTACACGTTATTCCTTCGTTCTGGAATGCCCTTCCCTTTAACTGGTGAAGTTCTTATCATTTGCAATTCATTTTATTATCTACCTTTTCTTCTCTGATAGCATGCCCATCTATAATTCAGTACAATTCTATGTTCTCATAAAACACTGAGATTTCCTCTGTTAATGTGGCTCAGAGGTTAAAGCGTCTGCCTCCAATGCGGAAGACCTGGGTTCGATCCCTGGGTTGGGAAGATCCCCTGGAGAAGGAAATGGCAACCCACTCCAGTATTCTTGCCTGGAGAATCCCATGGACGGAGGAGCCTGGTAGGCTACAGTCCACGGGGTCGCAAAGAGTCGGACACGACTGAGCGACTTCACCTTCAAGGATGTTTTAAATCAGAAACATAACAACTGAAATCTGACTTTCTCTTCACCTCTTGTTTTTCATCACTGGTGGACAGTTTGTCTTGAAATCTGTATGTTTCTTAGCTACATGATAAGGGAGTCTTATTAAGGAGTCACCAATGTTTCCAGGCAGATATGGTAGTTTTAGGATTGGAAATTATGACCACCATCTTTAGTCTGAGATATAGGTTGAGATGTAATATAGTCTTTAAGTAGAGATCACAAACAGATTATAAAAGCAACGAATCCAAGGGGAATAAATTAATTAATTTATACATGCATGCAATCAATCCTTCAGCCTTCGTTTATTTACCCATACATTGAGATGTGTCAATAAGCAGAATTAAAACTTATTATAATCACTTAAAAATTATCTAAACATATAATTTAGGAGAGTAGATTCGCCTGTCATTAAAGAATTTGAGAATTTTGGTCAGAATTCTCATGGAAAATCTGAGATCACTGAACAGAGATGAGGCATCTACAATGAAAACATAAAAATAATATTTTAATAATTTGCTCAAGATGAAAAAGAACATTGTTCTTTCAGGCTTCCAATAGTTTTTCTCACTGGCAGGATTTTTACTAAGAATCTTGCAAGTCAGGTTCAATAATTTCCCATAAAAAGAACGAAACTGACATTGTGTTTTTTAGTTTTCATTTATTCTCTTCTGAGATTTTTGACTAAAGTTGAATCATAGAGTATTGAGTCGTTCTTACTATCACTTTTTAAGTAAGGTTATTAGACTATGAAGTCTTACTGAGATTTAAATAGATCTAATATTGCCAGGAGAAATATCAATAACCTCAGATATGCAGATGACACCACCCTTATGGCAGAAAGTGAAGAGGAACTCAAAAGCCTCTTGATGAAAGTGAAAGAGGAGAGCGAAAAAGTTGGCTTAAAGCTCA